>NW_010583718.1:185279-199778 GCF_000705375.1 Tinamus guttatus | reverse complement strand
GGCGGCGCTGCCCGAGCGGGGTGCGGGAAGGCGGGGGAGTTGCCTGCTGGTCTCCTCGGGAGTGACGGCGCCCCTTCCAGCGGGGCCGTGGGCTGGGAGTGGGCCCAGGGCCGGCGCTCACCCGAAAAGCCTGGGGGTAACACCCTGCACACGGCGGGGACTTGCTCTCCCCTTGCTCCCCTCGCAGAGGCTGCACAGCAAAATGAAAAATACCTCCACCACGACATGGTTTTGCGAATGAGGAAACCGCACACATGTAAAGAAACCCAGAGGTTTCAGGCTTCCTGGCACAGCGCTCATTTGGACTTTATCAGCTTGATGCGGCTGTTTGTTGTGTGTGTGAGGGGATGAAATCTCTGCCTGAGGTGTTTGCTTGAGGTTTTTATTTTTTATTTTTTTTTAAAAAAAGCTTTACAAAATAGACCTTTACAAAAAAAAAAAAAAAGACTTTTACAAAAGAGTGTTTAGCCTCGACCTTAGAGGGGCTAGCACTGCCATCCGATCGCTTTACACCCGTCTGATAAATATGTAACGCAGGTATGCCCGTAACGTAGGTGAAGCTGCTTCTGTGGGCAAAAGTACTTGCAGGAAAAGCTCTCAGATTTCCCATGGGAATCATCCTGGAGAGAGGCCTGTACCTGGAGACATGAGGGACCCAGCGCTTTCAGTGGCGCTTGCCGTTCACCAGGATAGCCGGGTTTTTCAGTGAGGCACCCTTGCCTTGAAACGGCTGTTTAAGCGAGCACTGATGCTTGCGCAGAAGCTTTTGGTTTTGTTCTGGCTCTCTGTGCAGATATGTGAGATTTTGTGTGTGCCTTTTGGGGTGGTTTTCTTTCTAACGCTTGGCAGTGAGGTATAGCATTCTTATGATTAGGCCCATGTCACTTGATATTCTTACAGCTAATGTTTTGAATAAGCTATTGCTTATATAATACAAAACTATTCGATAATAGGAATGGCATTTGTGCATTAACTGCACTTGAGCTGTCTCTGTGTGCTCATGCGTTGAAACCTCAATGTTGGTATTAGGTTCTCTTTCAGTGTCCTTTCTGGAAATGAACGTTTCTCCTGCCATTTTAACAAATGCTTTCTGGAAAGCAGCAGAGGACCTATACTTTGTTTTCAGGCGGAGTTGTATGAGAAAGAAGGGATAGTCTGAACACAACAAAAAATCTAAGTTGCATGTGAAGAATATATTGTAAAAATTCCACGTAGATGAGAATTTATGTGACCCTAAGGGAATTCTTCCTTAGTGGTTTTACATGCGCATTATAGTTGTTTAGTATGTTGCTTCTTCCTCCCATGTAGATCACAATTCTAGGGGACTGGAAGTCCATTGGACAAGAATTCTTAGCATTTGGGAAGTTATCACTGAATAGCTATTTTTTAATTAAATTTCTTCTCAGTAGTTGTCCGTTTTGAGTAGATAATTGAAATGGAAATTACTCATCTTTATGAATTTGAATGAATAATCCCAATTTATAAATCATTGTTTCCTTTAACAACATATTAGTGGGGATATCAAAGTTTCTGCAGTTCCTTTTTTGCTTGCTGCTGTTGTCCCATGTTCATAAGCAAAACTATAACTGTAGCAGTAGTTGATGGAAATCAAAGGATTCAATTTGTATTTTACAAGCTGGACCTTGGAAAGTTAGTTGATTAAAAAGTTTATTGCCTAGCTTTTTTCCCTCTATGTTATGTGGTTTTTACTTTTTTTTCCCCCTCTATTTATTTATTTAAGACACAAAAGACTTCCTCCATGCTATTTTTTTAATAATTACTTTGCATTCTGGAAAGTTAAATAGCAGCTTTTCTTTCATTTCTATTCGGGTGCCCTTGAGTTACTTTAGCTGAGATTTTTTTGATTGTTTGTTAAAGGATCCCTTTTGAGCTTCCCTATTCAAAATTCTTTCATGACAGGAGACTGAGGTGTGAGAGAGAGAAGCAGGGCAAGCATTATGGATTTTGCTGCACGGTCATTCTATATTTTCTAAGCAAAGGGATCAGTTACTTCTTCATAGAACACAATTAAAAATATGAGGGAAATGATAAGATGTTGAGATTATTTTATTTTATTTTCCCCCCTGGGGTGTTTGTGATAGACACTGGTGATCTTTCTTGATAACATTTGTAGAACTCGGAGCTTAGGAAAATAGCTTCAGGAATAACAATTACATGCGACTGCTTGGTGAATTGGCAGCTCTGTTTTTTTTCTGGACAGAATAGTTTCTTGAAACTCAGAAAAATAATTAACACAAGCTGTTGGATGTGGAAAATTAGTCAAGAAATGAGCTCATAGGATCACAGAATAACTCAGGTTAGAAGGACCCTCAGGGTGTCTCCAGTCCAGCGTGCTGCATAACATCTTGGCGACCTGCTCCACTGTTTGGTTTGTTCATCTCTGGTTTGAAAATGTCTTCAAACTCTTGTTTATTTTTAAGGTGTTATCTATAGGCTTACGTTACATATGTGATCCTTAGTTCCCCCAATGATTGTCTTTTTGGCATCTGTTATATCTTTCAAAAAATTATGTAATGACTAGAAATTGGAAAAATGTACTTGAGTTTTACGAAAAAAATTAATCTGTCACTCAAATATACACATGTATATAAATTTATGCATTACACTCAAATATACACATGTATATAAATTTATGCATTAATATGTGTTAAAATTGCCTGATTTGTATATGTACATATATACCTATATTTTTATGCAAGCTATATTAAACCAATAGTTGCTTATATACCCAGGCGATGAAGAGAGAGAATTCCCTTTTTTTAAAGGTGTATATATAATAATTTATTCACTGAAGATGCCAAGTGTGCTAGTATGGCTTTAATGCTCAAGTTTAGAGCTCTGTGTTACTAGGATTAAATTCGGGGGATTATGGTTGTGGTGGTGGGGTGGCGGAAAACACCCCGTAGTGTAAGATTACAAGCGAAGGAAAAATGGGGAAAAAATGCAGTACTTCCTGTAAGCTTCGTTAACTGTTAGAATGTGCATTTGGGAGAGTTTGCAACAGTTCCTGCTAGTCTGAGAGCTGCCAAGATTTGAAAAGAAATGTAGATTATAATCTTGAGACCAGAATCCCTCTGAGACAAAGGACATTTTATAGAGATAGGATATTATTTCTGGATCTCTTTATTTAAAACATGGTCTTATGAGTCTTTGTTCTTAAAATTTGATCTGGAGCTGTCCTTTCTCCTTGACTTTTCTCCAGAGATACCTACAATTCGGGTTTTCCCTTTTATTGGTAATACCAAACCAGTTGAGAATATGAATCAATAGTGATGCATAATAGGAGCTTTTAGCCCTGAATCACTAATGTATCTGCCTCTACTTCAGTGTAGTATGACATTGATTCTGAAATTTAGGTATTATTATTTTTGATTTTAAAAAAATCTTGTAGAAAACTACTCAATTTTGTAATTTTGAATTTAGGTGCTCTGCTATAGATTCCAGAAGATCTGAACCTATATTTAGTTTTGAAAAGTCTCTACCCTTCCCTCTGCGAATTTAGTTGCATAACAAAAGAGAAACCAAATAAATGGATGCGAGAGTCTATGTCCAAGGGGATCAAATTGATAACAGGCAATTAGTATGTCTGTATATGGGTGTTTAAAAGAACCAATCAACCTCAAACTTCCCTCTTATGGAGGTTATGTGATTGTCTTGCTGCTGTGCTTTTTGAGAGAACAAATATTTGGCAATGTATAAAGAAATTATAAAACAAAGCTAAATTATTGCCGCTTACATATTTTTCCATCATGTGAAAAAAACGCCATGCTATGTAATTAACGTCAGTATCTTGCAGTGCTTCCCAAAATTTGCTTTCCTAGATAACACACACATCTGTTGTTTGAATGTAACATTGAATGACCCTTTTCAGAAGAGGTGACATCCTTAAACCCAGCTACTAATTGCATGGACACTTTCATAATTGCGTGTTGCAGGTTTCCTTCCCTCCATCCATTGAGAGAAATAGGAGAGTAGAGTGCGGATTAATTAAAGTCCAAATGTGATAATGCTATCAGCTTCTACAGCAAAGTAGTAGGACTGCTGCATTGCTGTATTTTCTTGATGGTCCTTCCAGCAAACTTGGGAGAAACTGATCTCGTCTTAAAGACTTAGTATTAATGGAGACATATGGACACTGATTCCAGAGGCTTTCCAAAAGAAGCAAAAGTTGTCAAGTGATGGTGTTTCATTTGCTGCTGGGCAACGAAGCTTTAAGCCAGACATGAGCCTCAATGTTCATTTTGTCTTCCAGTTTTGTCTTTTACTTGATCTTTTTAGACTGTAGTTAAATACTGCTGGTAGTGCATCTAGTTCAGGAGCTGACTCTAGAAGTTACTCTTCCTGCTTGCATCAGTGGTTAGCCCTCTCTGAGCTGAACTTTCCCTCCTCTCCTTGGCCTCTCTTGGAGCTGTTTTTATTACACTACAATATTAGAACAAGCGTCACCTCTTTTTTTAGTAGGTCTCTGTGCTTCGCTAGGATATTGTGGTCACTTTGTCAAACAGATCTCTACAACAGCTGAATTGGCCCATCTAAAAGCAAAGACAGCTTTTTTGGGGTAAGAAACCTATTAAATCACACTTGTCCAAGTTAATTTAGCAGCATTTAATTGAAGTTTTGGCCTTTGCGTTCCTCTGGTAACCTGCAGGAGTGGATGAGTGGATCTTTTCACACCTGAACCGGCTTTGTTTCCTGACTGTTAAAAGTTAATGTCAAGTCAATGTGAAAGACAAAAAGCCCCAAGGAGCTACATTCAGGGATGGATAGCTCCATTCAGTTTCTGCTGAGCTATTTTAGGTTAATCCAGATAGGAATTCCCTGTTCACCCTTCTAGGGTTTGCCCATCCCTAGAGTAGAGTTTATCTATTCAACCACAGTAGATAACATAGGACAGGAATGGGGCAAAACTAGTTGTACCTGTTAGTAAAAGCATTTTAAAATTGCTCCTTTTCAGAGCAGGCTACCAGTGTGGCACTTCGCTCTTTTTTTGTTGTTGTTTTTTGCATGGTGCTAGTTGGAATTGCAGTTAATAAAGCATAGCACAAATCTGATAGAAATTCAAGATGTTGGGAGGAGGGAAGAGCAAAATTCCATGCTGTGTTTTGGGAATTGGATTTGTTTGGGAATTTGCTTCCATTGCAAAAAAAAATTTAGCAATTTTATATGTAACACAGATTTAGGTAATAAAATTACTTCTTGCAAATACATACAATCTGTGTGATTATTTTTTTTCTTATGGTGTAGGTGAGAATTACCTCCTCGTGCATCTTAAAAATTAGAAATAGCAGTGTCCGTCAGGCAAAGAAGAAAAAGTGCTAGGAGGAGTATTTTGGAATTATTTCCAATCTCCTTGTTGTGTTGTTATCATGTCATCTTTGTGCCTGCAGCAAACATGCTCTTTCCTTGTCAGTGTGTTGTTGGAGATTGCTCATTCTGAAGCTCTGACTCTCTTGTGCAATCAGTATTTTTCTGTATGTTTTAGGCTAAGAAAAGGATGCATTTTTCATTTTCATTTTCTTTCTCAGGTGCAATCACGTATGTTTGAGACAGAAATAGCCAACCTAAGTTCTTGTTTTCATACTTAGTTATGCAAATGTATCTGTAACTGGAGTTTTGAACTGGATCTGAAATGTGGAATAGTGAGGTAATAAAGCAGCTTCATAAGTTCCGCTTTCTTGTGGTTTGAAGAATCCCGTGAAAAAATATATTTCCTCCCTGTCTCATGTCTTGACATATAGACAGATAGAAAACGAAGAACTACAGCAAAGCCAAAGGTTTGACAAGCAGCATATCAGAAAAGTAAGTTTCTTCTACGCTCTGAATGGCTTCTAGGATTCCCCTCTCCCCCTGAAAAAAACATCTTTGTATACAAATCCCATATAATGTCTGTGTGTTTATGTTTATGGCAAGAGAAAATACAGTGTTACTTAGAGGATAGTAATTTGAGGAAGGAAAAACCTTCTGTTATATATAACAAAATCGCAGTGGCTTTAAAATTACATTTCTTTTTTTGGTTATTTTATTTCCCTATAAACATTTTACATTTTTATGTGCTATTTTAAATGATTGACTGAATACAGTATGGGAATTGGGCTTTTTTTTTTTTTTTTTTTTTGCATTCACAGTATTAGTGAGAAACTAGGTCTCTTACAATGAGTCAAAATCTAGCTCTACTTAGGTTGTTTTGGAGTTTGTTACCTACTCTCTTGCAGTTGTTACGTGGGCTTTTCTGTCCTCTGTCCACTTCAACTATGAAGTGGAGTAAAATTGCTTTTAATGATGCTGCTTTTGGCATCCTGATTTCATGAGGGAGTTCTTGCCCCAGTTCTGGCTTCAGCCCAGTGAAGTTCTAGAAGGAAAGTTCTGACCTGCTTAATAACAAACTTGTAAAACTGAGAATTTTGGAACTCCAAATTGTCATTCTTTTGGTCTGTTTAACTTCCAGAATTCAATCGCAAGTAGCTTGCTAATTGGAACTTCCAGCTTCCAGTTATTATTTATTGAATGATTTTATTATTCTGTTATTTTACTTACTACCTTTTATATATTTAATTTTATGCAAAAGGTTAAGAACAAGAGCTGGAAACACTAAATAGTCAAAGATCAAGCAAGTGACCCAGTATACACGCATGTTTGAGAGGGTTTTGGGGACCTCTAAGGTAAACTGTCCAGACAACTGAAGTCTTGGTTCACTTCTGTGTGGATTCATTTATACCCTGTCTTTGCCTTCTCCTTTTCATTTCTCATAGTAGAATAATAAGCTTTAGGATTTTTTTTTCTGCTAGCCTTATGGTCTGAAAAGCTGTTTTCACTTTTTAATAAGGCTTCTTAATGATCTCTCAAAAGCAGAGATCACGTTGCTGAGCCGTTGAGGTGCAGTGTTTCTTCTGCCACTGCTCAGTGCTCGTCTGTTTGGTTCTGTGCTAAGTGACATCTTCTGTAAAACTCAGGCCATCCTTGGTCAGAGCAGGAGCTGTTTTCTTGCTGTCAGTGGCCAGGACTGGGTGACTTCTGGGGAGAGGTGTAGACGTCTGCAGTGGGCAGCTCTTGCTGAAAAGGTTTTTTTTGTGTGTGTGTGTGTTCATCTGCTCTTACCAAATGTTAGCACTGCAAAAAGATGCTGAATTGCCAACAGGGTTCATCAAGTCTGACGGCGGGGGAGGGGGCTTTCCTTTGGGCAGAATCTGAAGTCTTTCCTAAGGTGTTTGCAAGAAGATGGTGGGAACCACTGAGCTTCTAAAGGAAACAAAATCTCTGATAAACACCAGCAAAAGGTTAAATCAAAGCTTTTTACTTTGAAATTGCAGTCTAGACTAATTCTAGAAGTAGACTTGCATGAGAGTTAGACTTTGTTAAGCAACTTTAGATTAAAATTTAAATTATAGTTATAAATGAAATTACTAAGATTTTTTTCTAGTTGAATTTAATAAAGTTTTTTTTGTGGGAAATGGTCAACAGTATTGGAGATAAAGACCCATACTCTGAAAATTAGACTCACCTGTGTTGTTTGGCCCATCTGACATGCCCCTTTCACTTGTGTGAGACTGCACGTGCTTAAGTACAAATATGAGCATAAGTGCTTGTGCTGTTACGGATTAAGAAGATTCATCTCTTAATTAATGAGAAGAAAAAGCTGCAATTAATCTGTCCCTAAAAGGAAACCTGCATGATAAGACACTGCCCTGTACTACTTCTAGGCATAAAGACAGCATATGTTTGGTACAATGCTACTGACTTGTGAATCTTAGGCAGTGGGTAGGAGGCTGACTGTCCCAGGTTTGTTTTAACACTGATGTTTGCAGCTGATAACCAAGCAGTTTTCTCATTGCAGCAAGGGTTGCTGAGATCTGTAACATGACTATTTTTCCCAAGAGGTAAAATACAGGATATTGGGCTCCATCATGATGAAGAGATTTGCCTGTAATGTGCAGGACATCTGATGCAAATTTTCTCAGTATCTTTGGGTTTAAATTTTCTAGCCACCTGCAGTTCCCACTGACTTCAGATACTCACCTGGGCAAAACACAGTATGGTAATGGTAATTTGTACAATTATAAGAGGCATTTTGGACTTGCATACAGTAACCTTTGCTGGATTTATGGAAAATGTTATTTGCCTGTTGATCTCAGGATATGAATGTTGGTGTTATTAACATAAAGCCTCTGATTAAGCTTAGGACTCTTTCCTTTTCTGTTATGGATTGGCATTTTCTTTGAGAAATTACTTAATATGATTTTTGGGTTTCTCCAAAAGTTCTTTTGCACTAAAACTTACGGAAGTATTTGAGGACACAATTAGAAAGTGTCCAGTCTTATTTTAAGTTACCTTGAAGAATATGCAATATGTTAAATGATCTTAATCCTTTAAAGGGAGCTTGTTTGATCTGGGTTTCCTGTTACTCATCCTGATGAAACACAAGACCGTGTTTGGAGTTTGAGGTGGAACAAGACTCCAGGAAGCAGGGTTGATTTGGCACATTTCCCATGCTTGTATGTACTGTGCAGAGCAAGTTTTGAAAATTTATCTGCTTACAGTTGTCTTTGGTCTATGCATGCAGTGGCATGCTTAGCTCTCTGATTTCCTAAACAGGAATTTTAGAGAAAGGAAAGAGGAGGGGGGAAAAAAGAGTTTTAATGAGTTTGTGGGGTTTTGTGTGTGTGTGTGTGTGTGTATTTTTGACTGAGCCTGCAAAAGAAAAACATATGGGAATGCTGATCCCTGAATAGTGTGTGTTATAGGCAGTGTCTCATGGGTGTTTCCTACCAACTGAAGCCTATTTAAATGGTCAGCAGAGGTTTTTGTGCTCCAGCTTAATCACAGCCTTCCCAGACTTTGTGTATGTCTGCCGATTTATTTTTTTACGTATAGAGAATACTTTTTTTTTTAGGGATTAAGGTATGTGGAATGTGGGACATCAGAAATATAAAAGAAATCAAATTTAATGCCATGCCTTAGATGTCAGTACCTGCCATGGGAACTAGGCTTCTGTCAAAAGCTGAATTTGTCCAGTGAGATGAATGAAAACTGAAGTAATTGTCAGTCTCTTCGTGTAGCTCGTTTTGCCCTCGCAGTATCACTTGTTTGGTTCGTAATGTTGCCTGAAGTCTGTTTTCTTGGAATTCTTGTTATAATTTGCTCCCTAAGAATATTTAAGGAGACATCTGTTTTCCTTCTCTCTGCAGATGATTGCAGTTCTCATTCTACAGCTTGCTCATGACAGCACTGATGCCTCTGGGGTCAGAGTGTTTCTTGGGTATCTTCCATACAAATGAAAATTCTTGTTCTTACTTACTCTGAAGTCAATAAACTGTCTTATAAGCACGTTAGCTTTGTCCTCAGGTCAGTGCTGTCTCTCTCAGGTCTTTTTTGGTATTCAGTTGCTTTTGTCTTGCTCTGGTACTTTGAAATCTTGTTTCAGCAGTAACATGGCAGTGCAAGATTCATCTCAACCAAGTAACCAACCAAAGCACGTGTGTTAGCGCTTCTGATTTGAGAAGCAAATGGTGCAACCAACTTTCTAATTAAAAGACTTTCTAATCATGCTAGCAGCCACCTCACTGGTCTACTTAAAGAAAACCTTTTACACTGCTTTGTGGAGTGTGACGCTAATGCCAGATTGGGTGGTTTGCTGAAGTCAGTGAGAAGGAGCAATATAAAGCTCCCTGGATGTTTCTGGTAAACTAGTGAATCTCCAAAGGATCAAAAGGGAAAGTTGGGAGGAGGTCATACAATTACTACTTAATCCTATGGTGTTTTAACACTCCTTAATTGAAAAGCCTGTGGACTTTTGGTGAAGCATTCTTTGGAGATACAGCCTTTCTCCACTGCACTTGAGTTCACAGTACAGCTTGCATTAGGATACAAAGTCTTATTGCTAAACCTGGTGCTGTAGAACTCCGGAAGTGATGTGTTTTGGAGGAAAAATGAATAGAGGAAATATTTTAAGTCAGTTGTTCCCATTACTTCAATAACATGTTACAAAAGCACATAAAATTCCTTTGAGAAGTATGTTAGCATTTTCAGTCCTTATGGCATGGAAATTGGAATGATGTCAAGAACAGCTTGAATTTTGTATGCCACACTTCTGCCATTCTGTCCATTCTTTGAAAGGGGTAGGGGGACTATGTCAGCTGGGGGCAACCCACCTGCCCCGTTGGGTTTTAGCTTTTCAAGTCTGTAAGGATGCTAAGAAAGTTTTTTTTTTTTTACTTCCTTTTGGTAGTTGAAAAGGGCATATATAATCTAAAGCAGCTTTAGGAGGAACTTCATTTAAAAGGATTTTTGTTGTTCTCCAAAGGTTACATAAATAAAAGGTAGGAAGGGAGTGGTTATAGGTAATTGGAAGGGTAGGATTCCTACAACACTCTACTTTCAGGGACGATTTAGATGTGCAAATTGGATGTCAAAAAACAAGACTGAGAACTGACACTTAAGCTGAGGATTTGGGATTAAACTGAATTTTCCAATTTTTATTTGTCCTAATGGTCTATTTTAGTTTGCTTGGAAAATTTTATCCTGCCTCAGCCTCCCTCGTTTGGATCTGACCTTAAATGTTTTTTAATAATAATAATTAAAATACTTCTATTCTCTCTACTTAACTCCCTGTTTGACTTTTTGTAAAAATATTCTTGGAAGGGCCCAGATTATTTCTCTCGTCTTTGATGGATGGTATGTATTGTCTAATGCCCTGATCAGCAAATGTGGCATCTCTTTATCTTTTTTTTTTCTCTTTTCTCAGTCTACCTTTAAAAAACAAAAAGGCAAGAAAGGAAGGGTTATAATTGCATTGCTTTCAGAAGCAACATTCTGGATATGAATATTTGTTTGTAGCACAGTATAATAATGCAGCTTGCGTTGTTTTGATTAGCTACTCAAACGTGCTTGTGATAATTGCCAGATCACCGGCATTTACTACAGGCATCTGAGTGTTTTTTTTTTTTTTTTTCCTAGCTCTATTCTGTCTTTTGAAGCATGTTGGAAATACGGCTAGACATAGCTAAAGAAATATTAATGAAGGAGAGTTTTTCATTTAAGTGCTTTGTGCCATACTAACAAAAGGGTTACTACGAGTTTCATAAGGAAATTAAGAGACTGGAGGCTAGATGAATTTTATAAACATTGGCTATAGATACTGCATTTGATATTATGCACACAGGAATCTTAAGGTTTGTTCTTTGTTTTAATAGAAATGTATGCTTTTTTCTTGTCTAGGTGGGTTATTTATACATACATATATATATATAAATACACACACATATGTGTATATATACACACACATACACATACGTGTATGTGTATATATATACACACACACACATATATATATAAATAAAATATACACACGTACATAAATCTTTAACACCTTCCCCCTTTCCTCCTGATGTATTTGGTAGCTGAAATTATCTCCAAAACTAGTTCCAGGTTTGATAATGGGTTTGGTCACCAGAAGCTGTCCAAACTATGCAGCCTAGTAATGCTTGGATGTACACATTAAGCAAATATTTGATAATGCTGATTTAGCTGCCAAAACACACCCAGAGAGGTTTCCCCTCTTTCCACCCACCTCCTCCCATCATTAAGGAGAGGGAAGATGCATATACTTATAATGAAATTACATGCCTTTCTTGCAGTGACTGTCACTGGGAAGCGCAATGGTCGGGACGTGCCTGCCTTGCTCTGGCCCCGGGAAGTTTCCTTGCTTGGGTTCCCACTGCTGCCTGGCCTCGGATGCCCCTCTTCGCTCCTGTGGTCTGAGCCAGGCTTTGGCTTTTCTGCCCCTGCACTGCAACCTTCCTGCTAGCCACAAACTCTTGTCATCATTGCCTGCATCCTTAGGAGCTGGGTGCTCCTGGTAGTTTTGAGCAGTTGCTATGGATTTGAGGGAGCCTTTTTACAGCTTTAATTCCAAATCTGCTTATCCTGTAAGGCAGTGGTTTTCAGTTTATCAGCACATCTGTGGACTATTTCTAATAACTTTACTGGGTCTTTGCCTTTTCAAGTGAGGGGTTACCATAACTTTAGCAACTTCTGCTTCTCGTGTTGTTCCCTGAATCCTAGTGTTTCCTGTCTACTACAAGTAATGTGGCTTCAGGGCCCGTGGCCAGAGGATCAGGTTTAACACTGCTCACTTAAAGCTTCTGCTAGGGGCTTGAAATGACCAGCTAGAGCTAAATAGGTGGCTATAAAGAGAAAAGTTCAGTTTGAAAATAATCGTGTTGAACGGAAGCAAAAAAGGTAAATAAGGGGTCATTTGGGGAAGACCGATTAAAGCAATTCTTATCCCTGATGAGGCAGCGACGCTTTCATTAAATCTATGAGCACATTCCTGCAAGGGCAAGGTCACATCCAGTGTGGGAAATGGATCTGCACGGCTTGAGGAAATCCGCTGAGCGACATGGGGCTGCTTCCAAGCTTCCCTACAGGGCCCTCTAATGTCAAGGGTTTCGCTGTTGCTGCTGCTTTTCCTCCTCTAAAAGAGCAGTGCAAGAGCAAGAGTTTGGAGTAGCTGCTGTTTTCTGTTTCGGCCCCGAAGCAGATACCTTACAGACGCTTGGGAGTCTTTGTGTGCTGCCTTTTGATGTGGGCTGAAGCTGGCAAAGCAACCTGTATGTGAGTGCATTTTTAAGCCTTGCCAGGTTATTCTTATTTTCAGAAAACTGCTAGCTACAGGTGGTTGGTACCCACAGGGTGGGAATACAAAATCTGTTGTAGCTGCTGAGGTGGAACCTCAGCCTCGCCTGAAATGGCACCGCCTGTTGCTGTGGTTGTGCTCCGTGTTTGTACTTGTGCCTTGGTGTGTATGCCCACATAGGCGCCTTTACCGTGGATAACCACTGCTAATTATGGCAGGCTGCAGAGTTGTTGTCTGAGTCACGTGAGCAGAGCTCACTGGTATCTCTAAATTTGCCTTTGCTGGCTTGAGTGGAAGGTGCAAATTGAGGATCATCCTCCTCATCTTTCCTTCCCTCCTCCTCTCTCTTAAAACCCTCCTGCAAAATCTTAATTCTTTAAGTATCCTAAACCTAACGTTGGCATCGAAAACTAAGGCCTCCTGGCTTCGTAAGTTTGGAGTCCTTGTCCTTGACTGCTTCAGATCCTCACAGAAGCCCAACAAAATGAAGCATCTATAGAAAATGAAAATGTTACCAAGTGGGAAAGTAAATATTATCCACCTCTGAAATCTTCATTTTTGTAAAACTTGGTGAAGATTTCCAAGAGTCCATCTGTGTTTCCATGCTTTCTTGCAGAAAGTTGTGTTGCTGATAAGTCGCTTTACTATCCAATACTATGCTGTTATCTCCCCTTTCCTGAGCAACTGAATATTCTTCAGTCTTTATTTTCCACTGTAACTGGTCCTAACAAAAACAGGTTTAGATTTAGCAGCACAGTTGAGAAGTCCAAGCTTGACTGTGGTGGTTCTTGATCATCTTCCCATTAAAATCACCTATTTATTCATGATTAACTTAAATTATTGTCATGCTTGGATGGGCTTAGAAAAGTGGGTGCTGATGTGAAATCATTGGTGAGGTATGTGCAGCCTTTTTCTCCCAAAGAAGTGTTGAAATATTAATTTGTTAATAATTCGATAATTAATAAGCATCGCGTCTTCTTTTTTTTTCCAGGCAGAATGACTTGCAGAGTTTTTCTGTGATATGAAAGTAAAGACTTCTACACTATATGCTACTTTTGTCTGTATTTCTTAAAGCAAAATTAACTATGCTATCTCTTAATATTTTCCAGCTATGTGTGTGTGTATATATATGCTTACATTAATACATAAGTTTAAGAAGGAATATAGCTATCAATTTCTGATGTATTTTCATAAACTTTTTCTAATGAATAACTCATCTCTCTAAATTTGTGAATTCTTGTTACAATTTTCACAACATTTTTATGATCAGAGGGCTCGAAATGAGATTTGAGCAGAATTGTAGTGGACTTCTGGCAGCAACTGATATAGATTTTTCACAACATGACACTCGGAGTGCAAAAATAATCAAGCTACCTGATGCAGAAAGAGTAAGCTGTGGTCACAGCTAAATAATTCTCTAGGTGAGTGGCAGCTGATCTTCAGGCAGCCATTGATAGGAATAGTCTTGGTTGTTTTTGTTTTGTTTTTTTATTTTATTAGTAAATTCACTGTGTTTATTTTTCTGTTTCTTAATTGCCTAGACAGTTTCCCATTTTAGACTTCCAGGAATAGGGCATAAATGCGTATTGTGTATATTCTGTATTTCTAGATGCCTAATACTCCTCTGTTAAAAACGTATCACCCCTGTAAATGGCAGATACCTAAGCAGTTGAGTTGAAATAGATTCTTCTGAAAAATGTTGTCTCGGGATGAAATGACTGGGGAGAACTGCATTCTGCGCGGCATCGAATCTGCATGTGAGCGAACGTGAGCAGCGCGCACAGCCGCGCTCGCGGCAGCCCCGGCTGTGACGCAGCCTTCCTCGCACGCTGCGCTTGCTGGAAGAG
>NW_010583718.1:174603-185180 GCF_000705375.1 Tinamus guttatus | reverse complement strand
CTGGAGGAGGGGCAGCTGTATATGGCAGTTCCCATTGGGCTGGCAGTCATCTTGCAGAACGAACGTGGTATTTTCCAGAATAAAGATAAAACCTTGGTAGTTGAGGGGAACTGGTTGACAAAATGAAATGGCAAGCAGCCATTCTTGAATGAGGGCTAGATAGAAACCTGAATGTCTGCCCATCTTGGAGGGAGACTTCTTGACTCTTCACTACTGGAAGTTTTGTTGGAAGTTACTTATCTGAGGGATGGTCTCTGGATCTCTGCAAGTTCATGGGAGCAGAAACTGCAAACCAGGTTTGCATAGTTTGTGTTATATGAATAGCATGAAATTGTAAACGCTGGGTAATGATAGTCACTGATACATTATTAGTGGGATGAGAAGACTGAGGCAAGGGATTTATGCAGTAGTCATGTTCAGTTTATATATAACAGTTTGCACCACTGAGCATTTTCCCCTGTTAGATTTAAGTAACCTAGTGAAATCTAGACTGGATGAGTTAGATTGTAATCAAGGATATAGAAAAACAGATCTGAAATTGGAAGACAGAGAGAATGTTTGGCTTAATAGCTAGACTCCTAAATCTAAATACACTGCAATCTGTGTATGAGAATACTTCCTATTTATATTTCACCTTGGCTTTTAAAGCATCACATGGGAATGTTCGTTTGCAACCTCAGCACTTGTGCTAATTGAGGATATTACTCCACATTTTATGGTTGCGTAAAACGAGGTAAATAGCATCAGTCATGTGCTCCAGTAGGCACTGGCCTGGTAGCAGAGCAGGATGCAGAGATCTGAGGCATCTCCAGACTTTCAAACCTGCCTAGCTCAAGGAAAGAAAGACCTTATATCCAGGCCATCATCAGAGCAAATCATGTCGATAGGAGTGATCACAGACAGCTAGTTTGGGTGTGGAGGATGAATGAGTGTGTCAGCTTTGAAGGCAAGGACAGATCTTGTCAGCTTGAGAGTCTTTTTTCCTTTTCTTGCCCTTTGTTTAAGTTCATTTTAAAAGAAACCTTGAGGAAACTTCCTTTAACAAAAAATAAATAGAACATTGCACATAAGATTATAAGCTGTCCTTAAACTTGAGAGTTTTTGCTCGAGTCTTCCTCTGGGTTGCAGTGCTTCTGCAAGAAGGAAAACTCAAGATTTCTCCAGTTAGAGAAAACTCTAACTAGTTGATGCTTTTATAGTGGGCTTTATTAGTACCTGGGCACTTAAAATGGTCCTCTCTCTTTTGAGAGATCAAGGATACTCTATCCAGTATTTATAGAGTGTTCCTTTCAGACAAACAACTGCTGTATTCTTATTTCTTTGTTTTGCTTGGTTTGGGGGTTGTGATAGATGTAAAATGCTGGAGTCAGGTTTGTAGTCGGGAGTAATAATAAAAGGAGCAGTCAGAATTGAGCTCTTTGCTGGCTTGTGGCAGTGTTTATAGCACTGTAGCTGTAAAACTCAAAGTGGCTTGCCCAGTTGTCACTTTAATGCAGCAATCAATGCTACATCTGGACAACAGGGCAAAGCAGCTTCTTGGGTAATATACTGCTAATTTCCCTATCTGCCAATTAATAGAAGCCTAATGGTTCAGATGTTACCGCTATACGTAGCTATGTGCTTCTAAAAGAAAAGCCTGGAAGAATTTTCAGATCAGAAGTAAGCCTTAAAACTTGAAACTGGGTGGCTTTAGTCTCTCTGTTTCTTTGCTGTAATACGATCTTTCTGTGACCACTTAATTTTCACGAGTGTATTCAGAGATGATGCCACAACCAATTGCTCAATGTCCTGAAATTCTTCTCTGTGATTCATTTGGTGAGTTTAACCCATTCCCCTCACTCCTCCATAGCTACCTCAAGTCTGTGTCCAGAGCAATGCTACTTAAAACACTTCATTTTTTGTGTGTCTTTTGGGTTTGCTGAAATGAGATGCAACCTCAGGTGGTAACACTCTACAGAGGGCTACTGTCCTAAAGTTTCCAGCGCTGATGGAAGCTGTGGGACTGGAAATGTTGTTACAAAAGGGCACAGATCTGCTTGCTCCCTCCTCTTGGCCCTGGGCTTGGCTTTGTCTTTTGCAGTTTTAATTACTCGTTGTTTTACACACCGCTTTTCTCCTCGCTGCGACAGGGTGTTAATTGTGCCATTGCTGTATTTCATTTTTGCTGACCAGTGGGTTTTAAACAGACTTGCTCGCTAAGTTTGTGTCCTGGAAGCTCGAGCTGAGGCGCTTGCAGATTCCTCTTAATCGATTTGGCCTCCGCATGACCAGATCAAATGGTTTTCAGCGTGATCTTGTTACAGTTGCATCCTGTAGCTTATTTCAAGTGTTTTGATACCTGCTTACCCACAGACAAGTTTATTTTCTGCTTGTTGTAGTTCGTTTGTGATTAGACTGAATGGAAAATTAGAGAACAGGATAGTATTTCTGTAAAAATCCTGGTGCGCATGTACTGCGGTTGCATTAGGTTGGTAGCTTAAAATGAGCTTTTTCAGCACTTTGCCCTGCTAGTCTGATAATAACCCGTTCCTCTGTTGAATTGGTAGGTGAGTTCATGGCAGTAATGGTTTTAATAAGCTGCCAATTTTGGAAACTGATGGTCCCATGTTTGCCATGCTTTGCTCTTCGGAAAGACAACTCACATAATCTTGTTATTTAGATAAATGCAGACTCTGTTCTGATTTATAAACAGTCTCCACAGCTGTAGTGGCAGCTGGTTTTGTGGGGCAATAACTGTTCTGTCCTAGGGAAGTTAGTGATGTTTCTAACAGATACTGTGCTCATTTTATGGAGAAAAATGTTTTGCACTTCCATCTGTGGATTTGTGGCCGCTATCAAGTGGTCATGTGGGAAAATAATGCCAGCTTACTCTTTAACTTGTGTCCTTGGCGAAATGGCTGGAAATCGCTGTTTCTAGTAAATGTCACTGCTGTATGAAATGGAATTAATCCTTCCCATACTGATATATACAGCATAGCAATGTGGTTTGTGCAGGGATGGGAAAAGAAAAAATTATCTCCTTTTTTTTCTTCCTTCTTGTCTTCCTTCTCTTCCCTTCTTTCCCCCCCCCCATCTTGCTGAAAGAGGTAGGTAACTTCCAGTGGCAATTTCTGGAATTGGCTCTTGACAAGCCGCTTCACTCTGGTTGTTGCATTTATTTTTATGTTCCTTAAAGCTTTGTTGATGTTTCAACACATCCTGACTTTGTGGTTGCTCTGCTCTACTAAGTTGGTTTGTGGCAAATCTTTTCCAAAATTAGATGTAGTACCTGAGACTGAATAGTGGTAAAGGCATTGTATAATGTTTTCATCTTGCATTTCCTCGATTTAAATCTGCAGGACTTCATGTGTAAAGTTTGAAGGTAAAGCAGGTTAAAGGGAAGAAGCGCTTTCAAACTTTATTCCTGTGGAAGGGAGTAGCATTCGAGGTTGTGATGCATGATCAAAGAGCAGGAGACATGTATGGCATGATTGGCTCTGCTGACTTCAGTGCTATTATGTTACTTAACCAGTTAGTAGTGGCATCTTATGCTTCCTGCCTCTAAAATCTTTTCATTTTTTCCCCACGGTTCCTTATCGTTTTAGCTTTCTGAGATAAGAATGAATGGATTCTTGTTGAATGGACCTATTGTTGTAGACAGGGATTTTATTTGGACAGTTACTCCTTTTTACTAAAAGCAAGAAAAGAAACAGCCTTTTATGGTAAAATGGTTCCTTTGATGGTTCATTATTAACTATTCTTTGTAAAGAGAGCAGATGAGCTATTTAAGTTACCTTTACACACATGCATTTTTTTTTTTTAAGTAAGATGATGTAGTAAACAAATTGCATGTGTAAGTTCAGAATTAAAATGTCAGCCATATAGCAGTATTGCGGTGCATTTACATGTAAAGTGTATGCAGGTACAGTGAAGGCTGTGCCCCAAATACCTATGAAGAGGCACGGGATTTAAGGTCAGGCCTATCGGCAGTGGAATGGACTTAATGGCCATAAGCATAACAGGGTATTTTTTTTGCCTTTCCTTGATACTTTGTACTTTGAATATGCTCGTTGGAATCCATAAATGGTAAGTAGGAATAATAATGTTTGCGATCTGATGCAGCAGCAGTTCTTGTTTGCATCGCCCCTTCTCTTGAGGACTCGTCTCCTCAGAGGATACCATGGTGAGCAACCACGCAGGGGTACCTTGCTCCCTGCTTCCCTAATCCGGGCACAGTTCTTGGCCCTTCAACTGATAACCTTGCTAGCTGGGTTCGCTGGCACCTCTGTGGCTGTTTTTCTACTCTGTTTCCCTCAGTGTGGAAGTATTTTGACAGTAAGCTGAATGTTGCTGAACCTAGAAAATAAATTTAGGGTTTTCCTTTCCTTTCTTATGTTTACATCCAAAACATCTTTGTTTTGCTGTTCCTGTAACGTACGTTATGTGAGCCCAATCTTTGTTTTGCTGTTCCTGTAACGTATGTTATGCGAGCCCAAGTAGTGCAGGAGCTCAAACACTTGTTAGTGCTTGAAATGTGCCTGTGCATATAATCATATGTATGCATTGCATGACTATTGAATGGATTTATAAAGTCTGTTTATTCAGACTAAGTTCTTTTGACAGACCTTAATAAAAAGTTTGTGTTAAAGAGTGGATGTGTGTTTTCACAGCATGTATCTGAGACACAAGAATGTTGTCTGAGCTACTGACACAATTGATAGTGACTCTATGTGTGAAGAAATGGGTTTTGGAAGTCCTAGGAAAATAGACCAGAAAGATCTTGTTGTGTGACCACTCTGAAGGCTTACAAACATTAAAAAAGATGAAATAAAGATCATCTACCTATCTTTGAAAAAGCTGAAAACTGGTTGCCTGGCATTTAAATAAACCTGCATTTAATCTGCTTTGCAATACCATGAGGCAATAAAGTATGTTGTAGTTTTGTGCCTTTTCAGGCAAATGTACTCTGCATTATTATTAAAGCCATGAATATCAAAACCAGTTCAGTATGAATGTGTAAGGACACACCTGGTGAAAATTTCTGATTAAACTCTTGGAAACATATTTTAGAAGATCTAAAATTCTCTTAGTGCCTTTCATTTGGAGATTATTTCATCAACAGGGGGAACAGATATTTGCTAGTGTCAGAAAATGTTGAGGAAGAACGAGCCCTATGTGGTAATTTGCCAATATTTAATGCTTTTTGGTGCCTGAGATTAGATTGTGTTTTATTTTTGATGTGTAGCAAGTCTCTTTATATTGTGATCTGACACAACAAAGTGACTTCTCTTATCAAAAACTTTTCCCTAGTGGATTTTGGAGTGGATTTTGGTTTAGTTTTGTAATGGAAGCAGGGAGCTTTTACAGATGCCCACAACATGCACTGAGCCTTCCATTAGGAAGTCAGACTGTGTAGAGGTAAGTGTATAAGACCAAGGTAATGGCCATTGGAAATTTGCTCTAAACACTGCATAATGCTAACTGCATTTATCTAGAACAAAGAAAATGTTATTCTTACAGTTTGTGTGTGAAATACTGGTGTTCTTGACTGTCATTACAGTATCTCTTAACCTTAGGTTGTTAGTTTAGATTTGATTTGATTTTCTGCCTTTATGTAATGAAAGTAAAAATGCATTTGCAGCCAAATAGATGCTGTTCTGGTTATACTCCTGGTTCTAGTTACACCCCTGGTTACCTTGAAACGACTTCTGCTCTCAAAATGGTGTGCCAATGCACTGAAAAAGCCAAAAATAATGTGCTGTTAGTGGAGAACCTTCTCTCTTTTGGTTGGTGGAAGGAGCACGTAATGTACATTGACTGAGATTGGAAGGAAAAAGAAAAAGCAAGGGAAAAAGTTAATGTAACCATACTAATAAAATGGAAAGCAGCCATATTTGTTGGAATGAGTGATTTGAGGGACACCTCATAGTTACTGCATGTTACATGTAATATATTTGTGGGTGTTTTGCCAGTAGAAAGCTCTACCTTCAATGGTGTGCTTGCTTAACCTTGAAAGTTAACTGTGCTGCCTGAGGTAAGAGTTGATAGCTTATTTCTCTACTCTTTCGTCCTAAGTGAGCAGAAGAGAGCTGCAAAGTACTCCTGCATTGTTGGTGTTTGATAGGATTTTGTATAGCAGAGCACCAGGCACAGATTCCTCCTCCCTGGGGTTTGCAGAACATGTGACATGGTTCTCCGTGGGCAGTATGGCTGTGATGAGTGCGGGTTGGGAAAGAAGGGCATTATTTCTTTATTGATGACAGGAGTTACCAGGATGCTACAGCCAATGAGTTATATAACGGCAAGTCATTGTATTCATCTTCCAAATTATTCATTCAAACAAACAAGCGAAACTATTAAAATACTAGTGTTCAGTGTAACAATAACCTAATGGGGGTATTAATAAATGAGAGGTCTTCATCCTGCAGTACGTTGTTCCAATATGGTTGGAAAAATAGGAAGTTTTTTTTTTTGTCTTGGGAGTGTGCTATTGCTTTAGTTTTGTGGCTTTTTTTCTCTCTAATGAACTGTGGTGATTTTGGTTCACATATTGGTCAGGAAACAGCACTTTGAATCATATCTTCTCATTTGGATCAGTTATTTCATATCTGATAAAGATAGTTAACAAAGAATAAGACTTCTCATTTATTTTCATCTTTTGAGGGTCTGAAAATACCTCAAAGTTCATTTTAACCTCTCTTTCATGTAAGTCTGTGCCATTCAATTAGTATAGATTTGAAATACTCCTTAAGGATTTTCCTTTTGAGCCCAATGCTTTTCATGAGATTTCAAATAAAATATGTATGAGCATTTCTCTGCCATTCCCGCTGTTATCAAGAGTGAGAGCAGCTGCAATTAGTGATCTGACCTAGCAGAGTTCTCAGAGTCCTCTCAGTCTATCTAAGAAAAGCAAAATACCCTACAGAATTTTGGATTGGAATTCACCTCTTCAATCAATACCTCTGTTCTTGTCTCAGTGTATGTAAGCTGTAGTTAACTGTAGGAACTGTGTGTTGTCTTCATGAAAGAGCAAGAGTTCTAAGGTTCAAAAGAGGTTTTGTATTAATCACTACTTCTGCATGTTGGAAGAAAGCCCTTGGATTAGACTCCCGCAAATGTAAGTAACAAAATAACGCAGTAGGTTTGTGGTCCACAGTGCAGAAGAGTACAGCACACTTAATGTACCACCATGCATTGTAGGCCATGACACTCCATAGCGCTCAGTGAGACTCAGAAATCCAAAGCTCACAACAGTATTTGCAATATTAACGGAACAAGGTGGGAAACATCAACAGTGTCGTGCTGTTTTTCTTTGAGGTGAGATTGTAAGGACACAACATTGAAAGCCATCAGTGCTCCCACCTGCTACCAATTCTCCTTTGGGTGAAGGAAATCTGTATGGAAGAACTTAAATGAAGAACCTAAATGAAGAACTTAAATGCTTTTAGGCACTACAACAACTGTTCTAAGAAACCGTGACTAGAGCTTTAAAATTTAAGGTATGATTCAGAAAAAAATAAATATTTCTCTTTGGCATTTTCCTTCATATAATGGGTAATATGGCTTAGAGGTGTTTTTTTTTTTTTGGGAGCTTTTACAGATGCCCACAACATGCACTGAGCCTTCCATTAGGAAGTCAGACTGTGTAGAGGTAAGTGTATAAGACCAAGGTAATGACCATTGGAAATTTGCTCTAAACACTACATAATGCTAACTGCATTTATCTAGAACAAAGAAAATGTTATTCTTATAGTTTGTGTGAAATACTGGTGTTCTCGACTGTCATTACATCTCTTAACCTTATGTTGTTAGTTTAGATTTGATTTAATTTTCTGGGAATAACCAACTTGTAGAATAACTCTTCCATTTTCTTATTTCCGGTCAGAGGAAGGTGGAGGAATAAGGTGTGAATAAACTTGAGAGGTTATGATACAACCCATAACATAGTATGGTAGCGTAGCCTACTGAAGAGTGTTATTCTGTCTTCTCCTCCTCCTCCTCTGTGATCTCAAGTGCTGGGAAGGAAGAGGTGCTGGAATTTGAGCGTTAGCGCAGTGACGTAAAGTTCTTGCCTGGACTTGTGTAGCATAATAGCATTTAGTGAGCAAAAATGTGGAATGTACAAATTGTAAAGTGAAACCTGAAATGTGTCCTGTTGCAAGAATGATGGAATATATCGGTTTCCTCCCAAACTGTAGAATTGTTTGCCTTTCTCTCTTATGCAGTTCTCAAGGTCTGTTTCATTTTTATTTAGATTTTAATCATGAATATTTTATGTATGCAATAATGGTAGACTTATTTCTTTTAGAGGCAGAGGAAATTAAGTGAACAGTCTCTAGAAGCAGAAATTGGGCAGCCATAAAAATGGCTCTCACGTTGCAACATCTGGGCGTAGCAGCCGAGTTTGAAGGCTGGACCTTTCTATAAAGCGTGGTGTGGTTATTATAAAACATACGATAATACGTGTGTTTATTGTGAAAACTTGCACTGAGCATGGAGTAGCTATTCAGTGAGAGCATTTTTTTCTCTCTAATGAACTGTGGTGATTTTGGTTCACATATTGGTCAGGAAACAGCACTTTGAATCATATCTTCTCATTTGGATCAGTTATTTCATATCTGAAAAAGATAGTTAACAAAGAATAAGACTTCTCATTTATTTTCATCTTTTGAGGGTCTGAAAATACCTCAAAGTTCATTTTAACCTCTCTTTCATGTAAGTCTGTGCCATTCAATTAGTATAGATTTGAAATACTCCTTAAGGATTTTCCTTTTGAGCCCAATGCTTTTCATGAGATTTCAAATAAAATATGTATGAGCATTTCTCTGCCATTCCCGCTGTTATCAAGAGTGAGAGCAGCTGCAATTAGTGATCTGACCTAGCAGAGTTCTCAGAGTCCTCTCAGTCTATCTAAGAAAAGCAAAATACCCTACAGAATTTTGGATTGGAATTCACCTCTTCAATCAATACCTCTGTTCTTGTCTCAGTGTATGTAAGCTGTAGTTAACTGTAGGAACTGTGTGTTGTCTTCATGAAAGAGCAAGAGTTCTAAGGTTCAAAAGAGGTTTTGTATTAATCACTACTTCTGCATGTTGGAAGAAAGCCCTTGGATTAGACTCCCGCAAATGTAAGTAACAAAATAACGCAGTAGGTTTGTGGTCCACAGTGCAGAAGAGTACAGCACACTTAATGTACCACCATGCATTGTAGGCCATGACACTCCATAGCGCTCAGTGAGACTCAGAAATCCAAAGCTCACAACAGTATTTGCAATATTAACGGAACAAGGTGGGAAACATCAACAGTGTCGTGCTGTTTTTCTTTGAGGTGAGATTGTAAGGACACAACATTGAAAGCCATCAGTGCTCCCACCTGCTACCAATTCTCCTTTGGGTGAAGGAAATCTGTATGGAAGAACTTAAATGAAGAACCTAAATGAAGAACTTAAATGCTTTTAGGCACTACAACAACTGTTCTAAGAAACCGTGACTAGAGCTTTAAAATTTAAGGTATGATTCAGAAAAAAATAAATATTTCTCTTTGGCATTTTCCTTCATATAATGGGTAATATCCCTATCCTGTGTTGCTTCAATTGCTTATAATTTTTTTTTAATTTGTCTTCAATTTTATAACATACTTTGGAAAGTCATGAATTTACCATAATTAGCTTCCTATCTAGTTCCTATGTCCCGTAATTCTAGTTTTGAATATTTTGGATTATTTTTTCTAAGGTGAACAGTGGTCTTCTGTAGAATAACCAACTTGTAGAATAACTCTTCCATTTTCTTATTTCCGGTCAGAGGAAGGTGGAGGAATAAGGTGTGAATAAACTTGAGAGGTTATGATACAACCCATAACATAGTATGGTAGCGTAGCCTACTGAAGAGTGTTATTCTGTCTTCTCCTCCTCCTCCTCTGTGATCTCAAGTGCTGGGAAGGAAGAGGTGCTGGAATTTGAGCGTTAGCGCAGTGACGTAAAGTTCTTGCCTGGACTTGTGTAGCATAATAGCATTTAGTGAGCAAAAATGTGGAATGTATAAATTGTAAAGTGAAACCTGAAATGTGTCCTGTTGCAAGAATGCTGGAATATATCGGTTTCCTCCCAAACTGTAGAATTGTTTGCCTTTCTCTCTTATGCAGTTCTCAAGGTCTGTTTCTTTTTTATTTAGATTTTAATCATGAATATTTTATGTATGCAATAATGGTAGACTTATTTCTTTTAGAGGCAGATGAAATTAAGTGAACAGTCTCTAGAAGCAGAAATTGGGCAGCCAGAAAAATGGCTCTCACGTTGCAACATCTGGGCGTAGCAGCCGAGTTTGAAGGCTGGACCTTTCTATAAAGCGTGGTGTGGTTATTATAAAACATACGATAATACGTGTGTTTATTGTGAAAACTTGCACTGAGCATGGAGTAGCTATTCAGTGAGAGCAGTTGGGTACTGAGTGACAGTAAAAAGCGTGTGTCTTGTATAACACTAGGGGTCTTTTGAATAACAAATAACCCGGAGTGCTCTTTAATAGCACTTTAATAGCAGAATTCTTTGTCCAGTGGCATTTGCTCTAGAGGATGGGATACGTAGGAGCGCTCTGTTAATA
>NW_010583718.1:141847-158893 GCF_000705375.1 Tinamus guttatus | reverse complement strand
GCGCGGTCCCAGCTGCCGGGAACCCACCCCTGCCATGTGCGGCTACGGGGGAACTGGGCCCCGGGGAAAGCTTGTCCTCCTAATGGCTGCTAATTGGAGGTTAGTTCATGCCCTGGAACATGGTGACAGAGCTGCCCCAGATATCTGCTTGTTGTTGTTTTGTGAAAGAAACTGCAAACCCCCACCTGCAAACACTGGTGTTGCCAGGAGCTCGGATTCAGCAATGTTGTTGTTGAAGGATGGTGGATTTTAGGAACCTTTTGTTTTGCTTGGACTTATCTGCTATCTGGACTTAGCTGTTTATCTTGCTAAACCATTTTCATAAAATTGGTGTAAAACTGTCCTTTGGCAAAGGAAATAGTCACGTGAATATGCAGAGTAGAAAGTTAATTTAGGTGGATTCATTTCCCTACTTAAAAGGGAGTGAGGGTTCAGGTAGAAGACTGGTGTACATTTTATTATACTAGCAATATTGAACAGCCACTATGTGCTGAATTTAATTTCTTTGAACTGTACATTATAAAAGCTGCTCGAAGGACTGAAATTTTCTTCTCTGTGCTGAACTTAGTGTCCAGTGGATTTTAAAAACAGTACTCATTGTCAGCAAAAAATTCTGTCTAGTACAAGGAGGCGTTTTTTAGGTTTTTTTCTTTCCCCCCTCTAGTTTGGAGGTGCTCATTTCCATTTTTTAGTATGCATGGATTTGAACGGAATGGGAATGTCGACTTGGAAGCCTGTATGTAGAATAGTGCCCCATAATCAGCAATGGGCTCGCTGCAGAATCTTCGGCTAGTTGCTTAGAATAACTTTCAGACACAGAATATTCCTGTAATCCCTTCAGTAGGGATTATACTCTTTGAAAGAGCTTCAGTTGCTAAGTTTCCTGAACTTGGGTCAGATGTTCACATTTTTCACCTCTCTCTTTCTTGATTAGCTAATGAAATGTTACCTGACTTCTCTTCCTTGAAGGCCTGATCACAAGCAGGTGAACCAAACTGACAGTCATAAATAGTAATGAGAATTCAGAGGATAAATTAAATCTGTTACTTTCTGTGGTAGGGACCAGCCAGCAATATATTCTAGGTGTCCCTGCTTGAACAGGGGGGTTGGACTAGGTGATGTCCAGAGGCTCCAACCTCAGCCATTCCGTGGTTCTGTGTGCAACCCAGAGTGACTTCTAGGCCACATCTAGTGCAACCTGAAACGTGACAGTAATAATGCACTATTTAACCCCACAACCTCCTGCATCAAAATAGTGCTTAAGGGCCCCCTACCATTTTTAATGGACTGAAAGGGTGATCAGGGTACTGCCTTTTACTTTCCTTGAGTTCCCTACCAGCAACATTTCCAATAATCCTTCTGCCCCTGTCACACCTTCCAGAGTTATATGAACGGGACTGATGGTAGCAGTCTCCTCTCTGCGGTCCTACCTCTTGTTGCAAACTTCATCAAAGCCTTTAATAAATCTTCATAACATCCAGAAATGGTGATAATTTAAAAACAAACAAAAAGATAGAAGAGAGTTTTAACAGAGATGTAGTAAAATGGTGTTGCTCCTTCCATAGCACCATTTCTTTACGTTAACTTGTCGTCTTCATGCTGAGAACTGCTGTTTTTTTCTGAGCTGCATAATGTCCTCTTTCTAGTTTCTCAAACAAAGTTCATTGTATTGAAAAATAAAATGGTTTTAAACCTGCACTGTTGAGCTTCTTAGTTTTTCTCAGTGCAAAAAGTGTGGTTTTCTGCATGGTTTAATGAAATATCACGGAAAATATAGAGATTTTTGGCAGCACAGACTGTCCTTAAAGCAAATGGCACTTCAAGGAAAATATGTTTTGATGTATTTTGAGATGGGCACAGTCATGCTTAAAAGTTTTGGAGAGGTCTATCTTAGCACTCTTTGTCTTGACTGCTCTGAGGTCCGTTCTTTTAATTAAATTTCAGTCTACAAAATTCCTTCGGCCTCATTTGCTTCAATGAAAACTTAGCCTTTGGAAACGCAGGGTCTGCTACTGTTAGCATATTAATCCTGCAATTATATTTTAGTATATTCACAGTGTAACTCCTTTAAGAAGAAAGCTTTTTAGCCTATATTGCATTCTGTACTTTTAGCTATGGTTCAAACTGAGTGACTGATAAAACCTGTAGTATATGCTGCAAGATACTCTCTTCCTTTATTAATAATAAATTTTTCCCCTTCTTTCCCCCACAGGCTTTTTTTGTTATATTCCAAAAAGAGAAAAAATGTAAAACACCAAAATCTCTGTATGCTGTATTGCTTTTATGATAAATAATCTAAGTCTTTTTAAAGTTACGTGTTTTTTCTTGGGAAGGGAGTGTACTTTTGCTTTGAGGCTTAGGAAGAGAGGATGGAATGGAAAAGGATTATCACTGTAAATACATATTTAGGAAATCTGTACTGCAGTGCTTAATGATGCTGCTGTGCTGCATTTTCCCCTACATTAATTTGGAGTTTCCCAGATACAATAGCTCAGGTGAAAGGTTCAGCTCAATCTCCAAGTCAAACAGGTGAAGAGTTTGTGCCAAGAGTAAGATAAGATGGTTAGGTTTTCTTTTGACCTTTAAAATATACGAATGTGATGGGTTATATGCTGGTTAGTGCTGCTGCCCTTTCAGCTTGTAGTTGAACCAGCAGATAACCATTTAGCATGTGTTCAGATGGTGAAAGCCATCTGCTGAATTGAGGGTCTGAAAGACAAGATGATGTTGGACATCACTTGGCAGTGTGTTGTTCTTCCTGCTGGTAGCTCGCTCCCTAAGGTTGCCAAGGGGCCCCCTAATCACATGTGCACAGAGCCTCTCTGCAGCACCTGGAGGAGGGAATGAAGTTCACCTGGCCCAAATCCTGACCGTACGGAAGCCCCGGACGCTTTCTGAGAAGGCAGTGTGGTGCTGGATGTGATCTGCAGA
The DNA here is from genome assembly GCF_000705375.1 of Tinamus guttatus. The sequence continues at coordinate 155,962 of NW_010583718.1, read as the reverse complement.
GCTGCTGCCTCTGCGTCCGTGCTGTTGGCGCAGAGGACCTCATGGGGACAGCGTGGTAGATCTCTGCGGCTGTTTTCACCCGTTCCTTCTTTCCTTCCTGCATATAATGTTATTGGTAGTATTCTGTGTGGTGGCTGCTGTTTTCTTTAAAGATGCTAACGCCACCACGTTTTACCCTGTGTGAGATGGACTGGAGCAACTGTTCCCCCAGTAAATAACATTAGAAGCCTAAAAGATGATAGGCATAAGGTGTTAAGATTATTTTAGGTAAATTACCTTATGTAAAGAAAATCCTGTTATAACAAGACAGCTGTTAGATTTCAGCCCTTCTCAGAAGCAAATACCCATTCTTTTGGAAAGAAATACCTTGTCTTTTTTTTCCCACTCTTTCAAACTGTGGTGTGTGGATGCTTTTAATCTGGCACAAACATATTCTGGTTCCAAAAGAAGTTATCTCGAGTCATCTTTAACTCCCACTGTGTGGTACTTCTTGTTCTCTGCCTTTTGACAGTGTGTGTGGGGAACACACATCTTTAGGTCAGTTCCATCGTCCAGCTCCTGTGTAGCACTGGCTCATGGAGGAATGTCAGCAGGAGATGGTTGAGAGCTGGAGTAAGGCAGGATCAACAACACTGGATCTGCAACTGATTAACGGGACTGCTGCTGCCACCGTAGCCTCTGTGAGTGGGCTTCTGTAGATGGCTGCAAGTGCAATTCCTTCTTGGGCCTGGTCCTTTGGGAGTTGAGGCTACTTACAGGTGTGGGGTTGGTGGTTTTGGTTTGGTTCTGTGCCCAGGGACTCTATTCCTTGTTGGTCTCCACTTGGTGAATCCTGTGGCTTCCTGCATTTCTTGGGTCATCCCCATGCACTGTGGATGGCTCTGTAGCTTTTCTGTGCTGTACCTCATGACTTTGTCCTGTGGTATGTGACACTTTTTTTTCCTTCTTTCCCCTTTCACCCTTGCTTTGTATTCTGAAATACTTAAAAATTAGCATTACTCATAAGAGATCTGTTAATTTCCCTCTAGTACTACCTCTGAAGCTTTTTAGTAACAGACAGTGGGCTGGTATGTCTAGACTGATGGCACAGAATTGGTTCATACTCAGAAATCTGTCTTTCCAAGGAAAAGGGAAGATGCATTATGCATATGTTTTCAGTTGTCAGTTTTGCAGGCAATCAAAAAACTGTCTTTCTCTCCCTCTTTAGCTTTGAAGCTGTCAGGAAGATGATGCTTTCTTGAATTCATGGCAGGGCAGTGCCCCAGTGTTAGATTGGGGAAATACTACTACATTCTTTTTTCTTTTTCCCCCTCCATATTTATTGCCATCACTTTCTAATTCATGCTGTGATACTATCCTCTGATTAACAATTATCTCATTAAGATTATTTTGTGGTACTATATTGAATACCTGTCTTAATCCTCCAAATATCCTATACCCCTTTTAAATAATCAACAGTGCCACTGATAATCCATTTTGATAGATATATGCTCCTTATATGCATATTATTCTACATGGTTGTGAACTAATTGTAGTATGTTCATATAATCCTGGAAAAGTTTCTGAATATCTAGCAAACTACTGGCAGCTTCATACTCCTTTTCCCTTGTTAAATGTGGCATAGTCTTTCATAGTCCTAATGGAATTTTGGTTGTCAGAAACTTATTTTTTACTTGAGTGGAATGAGGAGCCCTTTTCCATCAAGGGCTATTGCCTGTAAATTTCTAATGTGTGAAATGTGGGTGTTTTCTTTTAGGCCCTTAAAAACTCTTGGAGAGGCCTCTGGTTTGGTGTTGAGACAGAAAACAGAGTGTTGGATTTAAGTTCCCGGAAACAAATCCAAATTACTATAATGTCTTGCGGTAAATCCTTGCTAGGAAGGGGGAATGTCTCCTCTTAGCTAAGTAGTATTTTTCTGGTAATAAGCTCCTATATAATACATGAAAGATATGTCACAGTATCTGTTAAAACATTAGCTTCCTATTTAGTAGGTGGTGACAACTGTTGCTTATATTAACATCTAAAAAAACATAATCTGAAGAAAATAGAAAACTTGCAAGGTAACTGCAGTAATGTGTTTGGAAGCATGGTATTTTCTTTGGTCTGGGTACAAATATTGAATTATGATACTGTTAATCTGCTATAAGGAAATACAATCTGATACAATCCCTTTTTCTTGCCAGCATAGTTTCTCCTTCTATAAATATCATTGTAGGACAGAAAAAAATTAACTTTGGCTGTTCAGCGCTTTACAAGATGTCTTATTCCAGCTGCTTGAAGAAACAGTGTAGTGTTTCAGTAAGACTATAAAACAGTTCTATAGTCTAGTGAAGTGAAATCTGATTTATTTCATTCATGTCCGGAGTCACATGTGTCTTCCTGAAAAATTAAACATTTGTAAAATGCCTGGCTTCCTCCACTCATCTCTTAACTCCTTCCACATGCTGTCTAAAGACAACTCTGTCAAGGAGTTGTGGTCAATAAATGGTTTCTGTGTTGCCAGCTTCTTAAATTCATCTTCTGGGTTGGTTGTGAGAAATTTGACCTTTTTTGATGCAATATCAAGATTCTTTACTAGATTTACTTTATCTTGTACAAACCTTTTGAACTTCTAGGAATTGCAAATCTGAGTATGATTTTGATGAGCATTTCTTTATAAGTCTCTGAACTGTTGGAGCTAATGTTGTCTAAGTTCTCATGCAGCTTGGCAAGTTTGTGCGTGGTATCTGAGAGGAAAAAACAGTGAAGGATCTTCCAAAAATACAAATTACAATTTTGCTTCTAACCAGAGACCTGAGGGAAGTTGAGAAGACTGATGTTGTTTAAAGTTAAACTTATAATTCCATATAAGTTAACATGTAAATAATACTTTTTAGTGTTATAGAGGAGAGTCTTCCAGAAACACTATTTTTGAGCAGTTGCTCAATATGTGAGTGGACATGCTGATAAATAGCCTCTGACAACTGCAAGACGTTCTCAAGACTTCAGCAGCAGTAGTTCCTCCACTACCAACATTGTTTGCAAGAGCACTGGTGGGTTTGGAGTTTGGGACGAGACAGAACCGTGCTCCTGCTGTGAAAGGTCTCCTGTGTTGGGGCAGAATCGGTGTTTCTCAGTACCCTGACTTCAGGTGCTGTCAGTTATGGCTACTTTGGCTATTGTGGCTTAAGATAGATACACAGCAAGAAGAAGCATTCGCTTCTATGAGCTTACGCTTTATATATAAAGTTTACTATACAAAGTTTAAGCTTATACTTAAGCGTTAGAGCTTTATAAGTTAAGATTAGGAGTGCTAGTAGAGAGGAGCTTTGCAGAAACGTTGAGCAGCACTGGTATGTGCTGCTGCGGCTGCAAGAGTCCGTTTTGTTTCCCTCCTCCCCCTCACTTCTGCTCTGCCAGAATGCAGCATATGTCTGATCCTGCGAGGAGGAAACTCAGGGAGCAGAGCTGGCACAAAGCTAAGCCCTGCACAAAAGATGCTGGTTTGTTTCTGAGGTAGCTCCCCGAGGGACGGATAAGCAGCACCCTCAACTCTGGAGAAGTGGAAGGCAAAACAGGACCTTCCCTTTCCGTGACTGCTGGACAGGGGGCTGGCTTTGCTGTGCTGTTCGTACCATCCGTGCAGGAGAAACTTTCTGGATATTTCTCAGAGCGGTAGTACAGTGTTCTGCTTCCTATTTCTGTGCGTTTCTAAAAGCGCAGGTCCAGTTTACCCCTTTATTCCTGACTTCTTCAGCAAGTTTTCTTTGGCGATAGGCAGGATGAACAATTTAAACAGGAAAAATATTTTTTGATGTAATTAGAGCTACAAAATGGGTGTTAAATCAAGCCTACAAGGAAGAACAGGTCACATTTTAATCAGAGATGCAAATGTGGCTCCATAATCTAATTTAGGGCAGCAGTAGCACGAGAAATGGAGGGTAATAGCTTCAAAATGCCAAAATACGTGCAAAAAGGGAGAGAAGAGAAGGAAAGCGAGGATGGACGAAGCTGGTATTTCTAGGCAGCACATGATGGCAGTAGGGAGGACAGAGGAGAACTGACAGATGCATGAAAGATTGAGAAACTGAATGTAATACAGCCTTACTCTTGTAGGGGAATCTAATCTCCTGAAATGTAGGTTTCTTAGATCAGTTGTTAAACATTCTTTCCATGCCTGCCATGCAGTATTTTAGAAAAAGTTGTGACTCCTCCAGTGAAGGGTACAGTCTGAATTTCTCTCTTGAATATCTGGAGAGTTGCTCTCATCATATTTTTACCAGGGGAAAACTGAGGCAGAGAGTAACTAAGTGACCTGTTGAAGGTCACGTGCTTAGTCTGGAGTGGTAGGACAGATTCAGCTGAGCTCCTCGTGTCCCAAAGTACCACAGCAATCGGTCCATCTCCCGTTGCTTGACAACAGGAGGAAATTGCTGTTCACAAGCAATAAAAGCAAAAGACTCATTGATTAGTACACAGTAATGATTGCTTTTGAAGCACAGAGACAAACTAATTTAAACTAGATGCCATGTATTAAAACTGAATGAGAATGTGAGCTAAATATCAGGGCTAACAAAAAGTATGAGAAATCTAGAAAACAGTACTGTAAGGAAAGCAGTGGCAGCAAGTGTGATGGATTGGATGCTAGATGGGAATGTGGCAGGTGATCTGGTAAATTGTCTGCATTCTTTCTCTCTTTTTTTTGCTTTTGCCTGCTTGAAAGGTCTCATTTAGTGCTTATGCCTGGCTAGAATTTAGGGTCCCAGTAGCTGTGAATTTTTCTACTGCTTTCGCTCCTGTCAGGGTTTCATGGCTGGAGATGCTGGAGGAGCACCTGGCTCCCTCGCGTGCCAGTGCTTGGCGGATGTGAGCTTGGATATCTGGCACCTGTGCTCATGAGCATCCCTCGCAAGTGCTGCTTTCCAGGCTTAGGAGGCTTCTGTTGTTCCTGTTCAGTAAGCTAAATTCCTGTCCTAAGAAATAATGCAGCAAGGGCTTTGGTATTTGCAAATTAATGGGAGGTATTAATTCATCACTTAGTGTAGCCTTACTGAAGTATTTCTTCCTCAAGAAGTACTGAGCTCTTCCTGGGTGTTAGAGGGTCACCCTGATAGTTGTCATATGACTGCATCAATAGTTTGATATAAAACTTACTGAAATGATTGCCTGCTAAAAATGTATTTGAAGTTCCTGCGAATCTTCACATTTACTTGGATGTTTAGATCCATCTGTGGAGCACTAAATTCAGTCCAGCAATGTCTCACTTTCATGCATACCGATCAATTAAAGCTTATCTCTGAAAAAGTTGTTCTGCTAAACAACAAAATCTGTTAACACAGAGCACAGTAATAAAGTGGATTACATGATAACATAATCCTGAAGATAAAAGCATGTAAAGCTTTGATCTACGTTTTATTATTATTTCTGAAGGCTGCAGAAGTGTAGGTGCAGTTCTGCAAGGCCAGAGGTAATCGTGTGTCCCATGATAAGCCAAAGCAAGGTGCGTTCTTAAGGATTCTCTTTATTGTTTCTTTCTTGTCAGTTTGAAAATCCTTTCCATCAAGAAGCACTTGATGGGAATGGGAAACTTTTTATTTGTTTCTTAACTTCATTCCAGTTCAGTAGGAGAAAAGGTGTCAAAGATGCATTTTGATTTTAAAATGATTATTTGCCACTCTTACTGTGATGCGAAAGTTGCTAACAGTTGAGGTTGTTGCTAAAGGTTGTGTCTGATGTGACGACTGAAACCTTTCTTAAGCCCCTTTCTTACTATTCTTCCCCTGAAGCCTTTGCTGGGCTTTCCTGCACAGAGCGGCTTGTGCTTGGGATAGTTGGAGCGTCCTTAGCAGGATGTAGCTGCAGCTGCTGAACGTTAACGAGCTGCCTCAAGCAGCCTCAAGCAGCTCGTTTACTGGGAGGTTGTTGTACACCAAACAAGAAGTCACAGCAGACTGTAATGGTGCCTTTTGCAAGTCTGTGTATTGGGCACAAGGTTCATCTTCTGGGTGTTCATAGCTTCTGTATTCTTAGCTCCAAAAGTGGAAACACTAGTTCTGCATCATATTAAAACACTTTTTTTCCTCCTGGCAGTAAGAGTATAAAATAGCTGAGGTTTTTAATAGGCTGTTTGCTCTTTGAAAGTTATTTATTTATCTGCCTTTTAGGTTCTATTAAAAAGCTATTTTTAATTGGTGCCAAAAGGCACTATGATTCCCATCATAGACATAAATGTCTGCTTAGGCAGAGAAGGGACTGACACTGCACATGAAACCTGCTCTCTAAATTGTTTAACTTAAATAGTATTAAATCAAAGTCACGTTTTTCTTCTGACTGTTAATGTTGCCATAGTATTAGCCCAGCATATCTTAAAAAACAACACCACATTCATACCCCACCCTGGTAGGAAATCGGCTAGCTTGGGTGCCTGCAGTGGGGATGGCTGAACTTCTGAAGTGTCATTAATACAGTAGAGGGGGTTCTTCATGGCCATGTCTTTGCATCTCTTTGGAGATTGTGTCTCAGAGGGAGGCACGATCTTCAAAGGAAATGAAATGCTATGCTATTGCAAACCTCATTATTTTCCCCTTCAAGGGCAAAATGCTGCATAGATTTGAAACATTGAAAGTTGATCTCTCAAATGGGAGATGTCTTATCGACTCTCTCCATGCCCAAAAAACCTATATGCATGTATGCAGACATGCAGATGTTCAAAGATGGTAGAGTTGTTAGTGTATTATGTTTTAGGACAGCCCCTCAGAACTAGTATAGTTCAGATTTTAACTAATAGAGCAGATCACAAGGGGTAGTAATCAGAGCTTGGCAAGCAGCTGTGCCACTATTAACAATCTCATGCTGCTAGTCATTTTAAAGAAACTTCATGTTTTCACTTGATGTTGAAAGCTTGATTCATGCAGTACACAGCCTGAAAATTTGTAGTGAAATTTAATCTTTAGATACTGTAGATACTCTTTAGATCCCGTTGGCTGTGTCCAGTTGAGATGGGTCCTGTTCCACTTATGCAGTATTTCGGACTGGAAAGTGGCTGCAGGATTGCAATCCTTCCTGCTCTCCCTTTTAAAATTAAGTGTTGTCAGATCTCAGGAGATGACAATAAGCTTGGATTTCAAGCTTATTCCCGTGTTCCTCTTGCACTGTTTACCTCCAGGCATTTAGATGTGCAAGTTCTGACTCTGCTGGAGGGTGAGGCCTGACATGTACTTGTCAAAGTTGTGTTGGATGCCACATGACTTAGTTATGCTGTAAGGATGTTCCTTTCTAGGGATTAACATTGCTTTGGCCACCTGAGTGTGGCAACAATTTGAAGTGCCTCTAGTTTCTTTGTTTGCCAACTATCTGAAAACTCTTAAGCCTGATTTTTGGTAGGATTTTTTTTTTTCTTTTTTGTCTAGCTTTGTCTGAGTTGATGGATTTGATTCTTCCGTTGAAGAAGTCAGTGCCAGGGTTCCCACTGACTTCAGTGGAACATGTAATACGAGGCATCAGTAAAAATGTGCTGCCATCTGTGTGGGAAAGCACAAGAAAATGTCCAGGTTCCTTGTTGGTGCGGATGGAGTTCCAAGGCAGATTGCTCCTCGGCTTGTACGTCTCCGACTTGCTTCTGTTAAGTGGGCGGACACATAAAGACAACCCAAAGACTGGGGATTTTAATGCCAGTCTAGAATCTGCTCATATTAAGGATATCAAATTATGCAGATTTATGAAGAGCTTCCGTCTGAATGTCTCCCTTTGTCACAGGAAGCAGGCTCTATAGCATTTTTTAAAATTTATTTTATTTAGCAATGAATGAAGGATAAGAAACTTCTAAACTCTGGTCTCTGGCCTTGCTTGTGCTGCGTAAACAGCTTCAAGGCCACGAGCAATGGAGCTTAATGTGAACATGCAATGGTGGGAAGTGGCTTTCAGGAGGCAGATCTGTGTCACTTACTCTAGCTGCAGTAAAATCTGCAAAGCCACATGGGTGTGCTGATTTACTGAAACAACACGTGATTTTCTGTTATAATGGTTTGCAGTGTGAGGAAAGTGTAAAGGGTCTAGGAGTTACGCTGCTAAAGAGCACAAACTGAATGTTAGAACTGAATTCTGGTGGCCTGGGAGACACTACACGTGCACCTGTTCCAGTGTCATGGCTAAAATCAATCTGTGTATGTGTGCACTTGAACATGTATTTATGTGTGTGTATAATGCATCTAAAGTGGAGAATTCAATTTAGAAGTTTCTCAAAGTACTGAAAAGAGCAGGGAGAAGTCACTAATGCAATTCTTGCTGAATATTGAGTTGGTGCAAATTAGACACTTGCAACATAAGGTACAGCGAACTTCTTGACAGTGGGAGCTGAAGATTTGCAGATGCCATGTTCTAGTGAAAGTGCACGAGCACTTAGCATCAGGATTTCCATGTGCTCGAGTTAGGGTGTTAAGCAAACAAAAAGATTAGCCTTTAATACTGCTGCCTGGCTTCGTGGCAGTATTGCACTCATTGGGAGAATTGCACTCATTAGGCATCTGCCCTTCAAAACTTCAACTCCTTTTCACTGATCGGGCTACTAATAGATAAGTGGAAACAGGCATCTTATGTGTGGGGTATACTGTTTGGTTTTGGATTTTTGTTTTGTTTTTAAATGAGAGCTTATTTTTGCTTTAATTTTTATAGTAAGGGTTTTTTTTTTCTTAGCAATATGAATATATCCTTCAAATGAGAATAAAAAATTTCCCATCTTGAATGGGAAGGGGAATATCTGAAATTGTTGTATTCTACTTGCTCTGTGTGTACTAATGACAGTAAAGTGCTTTATAACAGTAGAATTGAGGTATTGTTTAAATTGTCATTTTGGGGCTATTTCTCAACCTTTTTCTGCATTCCTTTCATGCAGTCCTAAAGCAAGCTGAGCATGAGCTGCTCCTGGATTCTGAAGGATGGAGGAGAGCTGCTGTTTCATGGTTAGAATGGGACATGATATGACTTTGCATTCTAGATACTCGATTCGGAAGTTGATTTCATTAAAAAGGAAACCACAGCCTCATTCCCCCTTGGGGTATTCAGAAAAGTGAATCCAGGCTCTTAGATTAATAAATTACCCTTTGGCGACTTCCACAGTAAACTCAAGAATGCATAAATTAATTAGATTATTAAAAATGAGTTCCCAGGCCTACTACATTTTGACAGTTCTTGCATGGCCCTGAGGAGAACTTTGACATAAAGTAGGTCATTTCGCAAGGAATGGAACTTGGAATAGATGAATAAAGAGCAATTTTTTTTCAAGTATATTTTCATAAATTTTTGGCTGACATTTAGTTATGTTCTATACTGTGATCTACTCACTGAACATAACTCTATCCCAATTATCACACATTTTTTTACTGACAGAAGTGGGGACATGGGGCTTAATTAGATGAAGCTTGTGAAAATAATTCAGGGAGATAATTTGACTTTAAAGGGAGGTATGGTCCATTAATGTCAGAGTTGTGGGGTTTTTTTTTCTTTTTTTTCCCCCCAAATTTTAGGAAAAGGAAGTTACAACTTTTCGCATGTAGTGATTTTTACAGTGCTAATAAATTTGTAGTTTTGTGTATTCAGAAGGATGCTCTAGCTTTGATTTGTATTAGGATGAAGATTATTAAGATTTCAAGTCAAGCAAGATATGTTTCGGAAAGGAAAAATAGAGAAAGAACCAGACTTTCTGCTACCAATTTATGTCCAGACTCAAAAATTAAACAGAAAGCTCTGTGTGTGTGTGCGTGCGCACGTGTAAGTGGTTGTTTTTGTTTTAATAAGATCAGTCTTCCCAAAGACGGCACCTGAAGAGCTGCTGTAGCTGATCCAAAGCAATAGGTAACGGAGTCTTTTTGCAGTCTCCTTGGATGCTAGTACTTTAGCCAGAAGATTTTCCTTCAGACATCTCCCTTGAGTTCCCAGCTCTTTAGCACAGGCCACTGCGTGACGTCGCTTATTGATGTGGTTGAGGAGCTGCCACCAGAAAAGCGTTTCTTTCGCCTTCCTGCAGACAAGTGCTGAGACGGCCCCAAAAAAGCAGGTCTGGTCTTTGGAGCTGCGTAATGTCCTGCCTGCCTTTATGGGCTGACACCCTTGAAAAGGGGGCAGGAGGGATGAAATCTTGCCCTGGGCATAAAGGAGGAGACTTCTTGGCTAGTTGTGTCCTCCCAGGAAGGCTGCTGTGGCTCCTGTGGAGAGCAGAGGCAGTCGTGATTGTGTCACTTGGAGGAAGAGATGCGCGGTTAAGTTGATTAGATATTCCTCTGTCTCTCTGTCCTAGTGCTTAACCTCACTCCTACAAAAACTCAGTTCTAAGAGAAAATGAAGAGGGACTGTTAATCGCTTCAGGTGCTGCTGCAGAGTAGCAGGCAGAGGCAGTCTCCTCACCTCGTATCTATTAGAGAAGGTCCATGGCAAAGGGACCTCTCACAGTGGTCTGGCAAAGTAGCCCTTGTTCTCTCTGCTGGTGTGATTAAATGCTGCTGCTGGTGGAGAAACAGAAGTGCTCCTTGTGTTTATACATTCAGTGCTTAAGATGGGAAGCAAGCAGTTTAGAAGAGACCATATGTTACAGCCCTGTTTACTCTGAGGTTTGTAGTGTGAGCAGCTGGGTGCCCTGTGCAGTTATCCAAGAGAGACTTTGGAGAGCTCATGTGGTAAACGGAGTTTGCCTGGCAGGGCTAACTGAGGCTTTTGGTTTGTTTTTCTTACTACATGCAAACATAGTGGTGTTATAAACAAAGGACTTGAATTGCAGGGAAGGGTATGAAGGTTGGCTATGCAACCTTATTTATGCTTCTGGATGCCTTGGCTTTGCCCTGTGTGTGGAGGAAAGCACTTAGGCCATGGGAGAAAGCCCGTGTGGGAGTGCGCGGTTAAGTCTGTGTTAATGTGTGGAACTGCTGGTGAACGGGCTACCTCAAGTCTGGCAGTTTTTGAATGCTTTAAATGTGGAGTGCTTGAATGCTTATGGGGAAATAGAAATTTTCCATGAAATTCCAGATAAAAGTACATTAGGAATTTATTTTTTTAAGAAAAGAGATTATTTACATAGGAGAAGGTCATGTTTCTCCCACTCTTGGTAGCAAAAGCACTGAAAGCTATACTGGAAATTTGTGTGTGTATATGTATATAAATTCTGCTCAGAGGGAAAAGCAGTGGATTCATGTTCTCATGACCAGGACTGGAATAGCTGAAACACCCTCCACCTACCCCATCCCACTCCCATTGACGTATGATGCCTGGGAGGTTGATAATCTCCTCCCCTGCATCATGTGTGTGTATATGTGTGTATGTTTTTGTTTGTTTTTTTCTGTTTGTTTACTTTGATTTTTTTCTTTTCTTTTCCAAAGGGGTAGGATTAGTAATTAAGGCTTCCTTAAGGAAACAACTTAAAGCCTTAAAATACATGCTGGCTTTGTATGCTTGGGAAAAAAATGGAGAGGTTTTGAAGATGCTTAAGAGACGAGAATAGAAGACTTGCCTTGACTTGCCTTTTGGGCCAAGGCATAGAGGTCACAGAGTGAGCAGACAAGTAGAAAGTAGGAACTAACAGGATGCGGTGGCAAGTGGATTGGTGAGGTGAGAGTTGCAATGAAAGAGGCCAAGATAGCAGGTGAGCTCGATGGCAGGATGCAGCTCTGTGTGTAACAGAGAAAGAGCTGAGATGTTGGGAGAAAGGCAGAAATTGTTGGATGGTCCTACAGGAGAAGCTTTGAGTGGTGTAGGAAACTCTGCTACATGGGGTTGAGGTTTAATGCAGGTAGCTATTGAGACTGCAGCCTTTAAAACCTGGAAGAAGGTAGGGATGAATACAAGGTGATATGAGTGAAGATAACAGGCTTTATGAAGATAACAGCCTTTATGTCTTTGTAAAGCTGTCCTCAGAGTTAGATTCAAAGAAGTACTGCCCTCACTAGCCAGGGAGACATAGCCGTTGGCCATGGTTTGATTACTTCCCTTTCCTTTTAACTGATGGGTTCAGAGGGTTCTGTCTTTTCCAATAGCAGTTTGAAATCCATACTTCTTTCTAAAATATCATGCTGATTAGGTTGCAGGAGCAGATAAGACATTCCTGGAGTTGCAGTCCAGAGGCAGAGGTGTTCCTTCTTGTTCAGCTTGTTGGTTCTCAAGTTGGCCTGTAACCACCTGTGGCTGCAATCCATTTGGAATTGGCACAGTGCAGCTGGGTGCTGGGTTTATTCACCATCCCATCATAATACTCCTGTAGCAAGTGAACCGCTTGCCTGAGTTATAGAGAATGGCATGAACCATTGGGACACTAAGTAGCCACTGAGTTTCTCTTCTGTGATGGAAGCTCCTGCATGGCTCAGCAGGGCACGACTGAGGCTGCTCAGGTATGACGGAGCGTGGTTGAGCCAGCAGGGCCTTGGCAGAAAATCAAAGGCGTCAATGTTGACTTGCAGAAGTGTGCTGGACTCGGAAGGTACAGATTCTTGGTCAGCTGGCTGATGGGGACTCTTCCTGGAGGAGAGCTGCAAGTATGTTTTATGGAACATTTACTGTGTAAACATGCAAATACCTTTGTATTTGCAGTGCTAAGTTGAGCGTAGCTGTTTTGCTTTGGCTCAGCAACGAGGAGATCCTGTTCGTATTTCATAACTGAGGATGGAGTCAACTGAAGAACTGCACTTTTTCACATGATATTTCTTTGAGGAAATACAGAAAAGCCTCGTATATTATGTGATTGTGAAATGAGCAAGCGGGGCACTGTGTGGTTCATTTCTTGTGAAACACAACAGCTGCTATCTGCAGATTTTAGACCTCAGGGGACTCGCTGCAGTAGTCAAGTTGAGCACGCACAGCATGCTCTTTGTGTCAGTGTGTTAAAGTCTTTCTAAGCTCGTATGCCTCCTTCCCCTCCGTGGCTGGCAATTCAGCACGCGGCTTATGCCTTTGCACGTCCCTGATCCATGAGAGATGGCTGCAGAGCTGAGGTGCCCAAGTTCTGCTGAGGTTTAGGCTTGCCATAAATCTGGCTTCACTTGGTAAGCCCACATTCTAATCAAGAATTATGGTTAGAGAAGATGAACTTGGAAGAAAAATTACTGAATAGGCAAAAAATTAGATGAGTGGTTGGGATAGGAGGATTTTTTTTTTTATATATTATTTTCTATGGTTGGTCTTGTACTTAGTTCTTAATATAGTTGCTGTCACTTGGCTGCCTAAGGCATCTTTCAGACATAATTCCAACTCATAAATAGCTGTCAGATTTGGGGCAAATTAGTAGCAGGGCGTGATTTAGAGACACTTTAGCATGTTCTAGTGCAGTGAACTTAGAGAAAACTGAGAAATCTCTCCCTCTTTCTCTGTGTTAAAACATTTAGTCATAGTATCTAAGATGCACCTTTTATTTTTTACAGTTCATGTTAATGTGCAACACCACCATTTATTTTCCAAAGACTGTGGGTGTTCTGCTTTTAGAATATACAGGAAGAGATATTCAAGCAGAAATAATAAAAAATGGGAGTATATTAAACTTTGCAATATCATCATAATATGCTTTTGGAGTTACTGGTAAAGATTTATTCGTATTTCGCCTGTATAATGAAAAATGCAGAAGTAAATTAAAGTAACCCCATTAAACTTGTAATCATCATCATCTTAATTAAGGTTAACCCTGTAAACTTTTGGAAAATTGATTTGAACGTTATGATAAAAGGAACAGAGATCTGAATGGGCAGAATTATTCAAGAAAATGAGGGAAATGAATACTGCCAAGAGAATAAATACTGTGCCTTTGAGAAGAAATGTCTTTTATGACTATTTCATATAATTATCCTTAATAATTCCTCCAAATTGCACCCAGATATACAGAATACTTTGTCTTCCGTCAAGCATAAATGACTTGGTGAGGAATTTTTCAATCAATCAAATATACTTCATTATGGTTGCGTAAGTAGGATGTGACTTTTGGAGATTTTATTGCAATTAGTGAAGTGTTTGTCCAGAATAATCATGCAGTACCCACAGGCGCCTAGCACAATCCATAGGATTTACTTGGTTCCAAGCCTCGCTGCAATGCCTCAACAGGAGTGTCCTTACTAAGGAAAAAAGTCCATTTTGACTAAGGAAAAAAGTCCGTTTTGATGGAGAAGTCTGTGG
>NW_010583718.1:123726-141816 GCF_000705375.1 Tinamus guttatus | reverse complement strand
GGGCTGTGCTCCCCGCTCGGCTCCCGGGCGCTTGTGCCGGGTTTGCCGGGCAGATGGAGAGCTCCCCCGAGCCCAAACCCCTGGAGGCCGCGGGCCTGGCTCCGATCCGTGAGGGGATTAGTCCCCGCGTCAAGTACGTCCGCCTTGCTGAATGTTGGCACCCTGCAGCGTCCTGCAGCTCCCCTCTGAACCCTTTCCAGCTTATCCGAGTGCTTCCGGCCTGCCCGGTCTCCGTTGGGTGCGGTACCGCAGCCCCGGCGCCGCGTCGCCGAGCGGGCGCTCTCACCCTCTGCTCCCCGACTCGCTGCTGCTTCAGCCTGCCCTGAACCGGGGGGACTCGGGGTCGGTGCTGGCCGTGAGCTACCACCCGCGTTGGTCTTTCCAGAAACAGACCCGGTCCCACGTGAGCAGCAGCCCGTGCCCAGGAGGCCTCGCAATAAGCGCGTCCAGGCGGGCGCGCGCTGCTCGTCTCGAGGATCATCAGACCTTGCTCCGTCTCATGCGCGTGACGCATTGCGGTGGCGGCGACACGTCCCTCTCGCTGTTTTCATCTGTGCCTCTGCTTTTATCTCTTAGTGATAAATCCGAGCACCACCAGCCTTTGTGTGGGTAAATTTAATTGCACAAGGATTGCATGAAGATGGCATTAAATTTCGAGTAACCTGAGCCCAGAGGCTTTTGTATTTTTTGCTTAAGGTCAATACATAAGGAAATCTGCAAATGAAAATTGAAGTAAATAATAGTCCAGCTATAAATTTTGATCATAACTTAAATTTTTTTAGATAAATAGAATTTTATTTCTCCCCATACTTTTCCCTTTAATACATTAAATCAAATACTGCACAACAAGTTATGATAAAGTTGAAATTTTAGATTTCCTGTAATTTTCTGAAGCAACTCATTTTGACTATCCAGAAGGAACAATGGCTCATTAGGGACGCTATAAATAAATATGAAGCTCATCTTTCTGTGCCACTAAGTAGGTTCCACTTCAATTCAGAGCAAGTATCTTATGCAAGTCTAGTTAGAGGATTTTTTTTTTCAGTGCATACACATTACTGGCATTAAGCTATTGATAATGAAATTCAAAGCCTGTTTTCTTTTGTGAAGGGTGGACAAGGCTTTGTGTGAGCTGTCAGATGACATTAAGAATTTAGTAGCTGATGTAGAAACAGAAGAACAGACTTCTTTGTCTTTCTGCTTTCCTATGGACTTTTGACACATTCTATTAACTGCTTTAAAGTTTGGTCCACACCAACCAAGGGTTTAAAAGGTGGTTTTGTGGAATAGTGGGACTAAAATAGTAACATTTTCTCAACTTTAATGTTTCAGTAAGGGTCTGCAGTAATACTTCATTCTTACAAATTGGAAATTCATCTTAGGAAAGCAGCTAAGTATGTCTTTCGCTCCTGAATGAGTTTCGTTCTGCCTTGTTTTGGTGTTGCGCATATGTTCTTGTGAAAACGTAAATTATTTGGATTTTTTTCTCAATTTCTCTTTTTTTTCCACATTCCAGTCTAACTGTTTGAACCCTTTTTAGTCACTTTCCTTTCAGACCTTTACTGCTGCTGGGTGTGACAAGTGAGACTTACCTATTCTGCTGATAAATACTGTAAATGATAGTGTGTGGTGCATCAAGCTCATGGTTCGTGGTAACATCTGCTAACATACAACCCTGGTCTTAATTGTTCAATCTAATGCCTTTGGGAACATAAACTGGAAAGAAGGCAGAGCGACTGTGCTAAGCCCAGTGTGTAAAGAAAATCAAATCTTTCTGCTGTATCTTTTGCATTAGCTCTTGAAGCAACTATGGTGCTTTGCAGTGTAATATTTACCCAGCAGTTGAGGTGTGAAATTTCCCACCATGGTGGAATCCTAATCCGTTTTGGCAGCGCTGTAACAAGCATCAGGAGCGTGAGCATGTGCAGACCTGTTTTGTGAAGCTGTGGGGACCTGAGGGGAGCAGTAATGAGATTGAAGAGGGAAGGGGAGCTTTCATTCAATTTGCAACCTTGCTGTTTCAATCCAGAATTCAGTATTTCAAACGTGGATGGAGCGGAGGGAGCAGTAATCCTTCTGGACTTGCTTTCTGCAAGTAACGCAGAAATGTTGGTATGTTGGTAGTACAGATGGTGACCCATCAGCCCTGCTCAGCTGCTGCAGAGTAAGCAAACGAACAGAGCAAAGCTATTATCTCCTGAATATAGGAAAAACTCCTAACTGATCCTGAGGTATCAGTTCTGGTCTATGGCCTTTCTACAAGTGAGCTCTATCTAGCTTGCTCGGTTAGCAGGGAAGATGGCATCTGAAGCCTCTCCGCGTGCTTGCATGGTCCACTGTAATGAGTGGAGGGTGCTGTCCAAATTGGCAAGAAAATTCAGATGGCTTCTGGTTTTTAAGTGCTTACGTGGAACAAGAAGTATTCGATTAAAAAATTACAAGGTTGATGTTTAATGTCATTAGCGTAAGTGCAGCTTTTAAATGGAGTAAATATTTCTTTCCCCTACTAGTCTTTTTCTTAGTGCTATTACTCTGTCTGGCTTTGTTTGGTGCATGTTAAGCTGTTAATCAATCTAGATCGATTCTGCAAATCTACTGTCTGCTTCTTGTCCTTTAATGAAAGTGAGTAGTTCTTCCCTCGCATCTCCGCTAATGCTTCAGTTCCCTTCTGCTGCAACCACAGATGCGTGCACCCAGGCACATTCATTCAGAGATGACTGATCTCAAATCTCAGAAAGGCTGTTTTGTTGTACCGTCTTTTTAAGTTTGAAATTTGTGCTTGAGCTTTAATCAAAGAGCCTGCTTGCTTCTTTTTTTACCACAGTTGGATTTTAAACTTTTGGTCAGAGGAGTGCTGGGAGGGATTGGCACTGGGTTTCTGTGTGCTCTTGAGGTATGTGGTTGGGGCTAATCCTTTCCCCCCTGAGAGGGGTAGAAATGTTCTTCCAAGCACTGGGTTTGGGACTCCTGGAACTCATCCAGCCTCAACCCAGCCTGCTGTAACAGGCTTTATATTCCTTTTCTATAGGATGTATTTGATCTGTCTCCAGGAGCTTGCTTTTCCTCAGGGTTTGTTTCTACTTTTACCAATGTGGATATGAGTAAACTAGCTAAACAGTCTACCTTAATCCTCAGATGTGACATTATGCAGGCATTGATAAGTAGGACTTGAGGAAAGGCAAAAGGAAGCTAGTCCATTTCAAGTTTGAGCTTAGGAGCTAGCTGATGGGTCAGTGATGGAGCAATGAGAGCGGCGGGTTATGTGAGTGAGCAGTGAGCAGAGCCGGGAGCGGGCAGTCGCACCATGTGTGCTGGCATGGCCTGCTTCTGCTCAGCTCGGCACCAAACACCTGTTAGGCGTTTGGCCGTGTGCCGGGAGCACATCTTCCCATTCGGTGTCAACCAGAGAGGATCCGGTTTGCGTGCTCTGAAACCGCTCTGCCTCGGGAACTGAGGTGTAAGACGAGGGAACGTACCCTGATCGAGTAGAAATGCTCACGTAGAGGCACCCGCAGAAGGTGGCAGGGAGGTGAGTCTGCAGTCAAGGTCAGTGTCTAAGAAGAGTCCTCTGGCAAGAGAGAGCAGCAGAGAAGGGGAGATGAGTATATATGAGGCTGAGGTGAGGGAGTAAGCCAAATACGTAGGTTGATCAAATAGGCTGCCATTAAGTGAGTCAGCCAGTTCGAGATGGTGTGTTGGTTAATGAATGCGGGTTATAGCAGTGTATTGCAGTATTAAGAGCAGACTGGATTTGGGTCAATTTGGGAAAGCTGGAAAGAAGGAAGCATTAGTGATGTAAGCTTAAATATGAACAAGTGGTTTAACAGACTGCACTGAGGAAGAACATGATGCTGGTTAACATGACTAAGAGAAGCATAAAGGTATGCTGTGAGCTTCAGATGAATTAATATGGGCTTCAGTATGCAAAGTTTTGCAAGGAGAGTGATTCTTCTTGCAATGGCAAGGCATGGAGGAGAGAGGGTCTAATAGCAAATCATGAAGTTCTTGTTTAGGTGATCTTTGGGGTAAGAGTATAATCTGGCCTGATATTGGTATGTTCAGTTCAAGTGGAGATGACCATGTATGACTCTGAACAAAGATATGACAGTCAGTTGTTGCAGCCATCACATTTGGAGCCAACTGCTGCATTTGTTTACGGATGTGCAAATGCACCAGCTTTTCAGGTAAGGGCAAATATTTATACTGTGAAGTAAGTAGATACATAACATACAACAGAAGAAGGAAGAGATTCAAATTTGCGCACTGTTTTGTGATGTCCACAAGACCTACACATGTAACAATATTCAATGATTCAGAGAGCATGCCTGGGATAACAGTTTTCTTATTTATATTTTAATTCCAGGTTTACCCCGAATTGCAAATCACCAATGTTGTCGAAGCCAACCAGCCAGTTACAATCCAAAACTGGTGCAAGAGGGGATGGAAGCAGTGTAACGGTCACCCTCATATTGTGGTTCCCTACAGGTGTCTGGGTGAGTGATACAGAGTATTTACATCTGTTACCTTTTCCTTCTTCCCTTGGATCTCTTAGCCTCTTCTTGAGGAGAAGGGAAAAAAAAAAAAAAGGAATCCATGTAACTCTCCCATAACTTTGTATGATTTTTTTTTTCTCTGAAATGTTTTGTCCAATTTGTTCATCCTTTAGACATGCATCAACTTAGCAGCAAATATTCTGGCTGTTTTTCTGATACTGTTTTCACAAGTAATTACAAAGCAAGGTACTGCTTGCTCCTCCTATTTTTGTCACTATCTATCATCTCTTCCCTTTTTGTATAGACCTATTCATGTTCCTTTTTTATAGTTCATATGAAATATTCATTATGTTTTCCCTAGATACATGCCACTTTTCTCGTTATTGTTTTCATATCTAGTACTTGATACTTTATTGAGGAAACCAATGGGATCCTATTTTTATTGGAAAGAAGTAGAAGCAAGATTTTAGAATTCCTTATTTCTTTCTTCAAGCTTTATTGTATCAGCAGCTTGTTATTTTCTTCTGGCCTTCATGTTTTGATTTACATCACCAGTTTAAAACATAGGCTTAAAAATTCAGTCTTCTGTTAATCTTTACTTCTCTGTTACCTTTTTTGTCAGCATTTTGAAAACTGAGAATCATATTCACTTGATGTTGTCATTAACTTTCTAGGCACATTTGTTTTTCCTTGAGATTATTTTTGAATGGCTTAAATATGTTTTTTTTTCCAGTATCATTTAAATTGTGTGATTAAAACGGCTGCTTGACTTCATAGTTAAATGCACCCAACAGTTGGAGATTGCAGTTCTATTAAGCCAAGGCAATTAAAATTTTGTCTGTGGGAAGTAACTCACGCCTGCTGATCTTTGACCAGTTATTCCATCAAATGAATAATGCAAGAAATTTCATATTTTTCTATTTTGTTTTTTAAGAGGGCATGTTGTGTCTGATGCCCAGCACCAAGTGTGCTGATTTCATGAAAATAAGACTGCAGAGTAAATAATGTGTGTTTTATCACCAGTTCTAATTTGACAAGACAACAGATATGTGAAATACATACCTAGAATTATCAGGCAAATGTTAGCATTCTGTGCTGTTTCCAGATACTGAATTATAATGGTGTGGTAAGAGATATGTGTGTCTAGCTCTCAGGTGCATAGTTGTTGATGTTACCACAGGTAAGAACACCTGGGTTATTCTGAGCACTAGTGTCATTGACAGAGTACCCGAATTCAAGACTTCTTTTTGGAACCCATCTGTACCAATTCTGAGTGTGTAAGAGAGCCCTTTATTGAGTGTTCTCCTAACCTCTGCATGAGTTTTAGTGATTACTTTTCCGCCAAATTTATTAAATGCTTAAAAGGGATGTGCTCTTTTACCTACTTGTCATGTTTCCTGCAATTTCATAATCAAGATAAAAATATCAGCTTGTAGTGTAGATATTGTTGTAGAGTAGGATAAGCAGCTTATTAGAGATGGGGTAGAACTGCAGAAACATCTAACTTCATCATAATATATTTGATAACATTCCCTGCGAGTACACTCGCACTAATTAGAGATGTGATGGAAGAAGTTCAGAGTACTGGAGCTGTGGAAACTAATTTTTATTATTTATGGCATTGTCATCATAACCAAAGTACTGAATTATGATCAGGGAACCGTTATGCTCAGGACTATATACTTGTACAGGAAGGTTTCGTCATTGCCCTGGAGAACTTACAATCTAATTTAAGATAAAAGACAATGTCATCACAAGAGCAAATGAATATAAATTGGCTATGAATAAATTTAATCTGGAAATTGTAAGGAAGTGTCAGCAAGAATAAGGAGCTCTACCAGTCTTCTAGTAAAAGGAATATGGATAAGCCCAGTAATTCAACATGAGGCTCGTAAATTTATTAAGAGGATTGTGTGCAGCTGCCTTGCAGGAGTGAGGGACTGGACTTGGGTATTTAAGGTATCTCTCCTGAGTTGTTGTTTTGAATAACTCATTGTTTTGAAAGAAAGATTACCTAGAATTACATGTCTGTTATCTCAGGTAGCAAGCTGGGCTTTACTTACTGGTGGCAAAATATTTGAAGGTAGTTAAGCCCCTCATTCCCATTAATGCTTCATTTTTAGCTCCTCTATTGTATTTTTGCATCCCCCCACATATGCTGCTTCTTACCCAGGTTTATGTATGTGTGCCTGCCTGTGTATCTTGACATGTGTTTGTCTCTCTTGCCCTTCAATTTTTGACTTGGGCTGAAGTAAAAGTGGTAGAAACAAAAGTATGAGAAGTGGCGGGTGCTGTCAGCAGCCTGTGGGAGGGAGGGAGGCACCGTGGTAGTACTTCCACTGAAGGAGGAATGGCAAACTTGACCATTATCTTTCTTTTCTCCCCAACCAGGCCTTTGTTTTGTGTGTGTACGTCCAGAGTCGAATGCTGTGGCACGTTTTTCAGTAAAATGGCATTAGAGGGTGAGACTGGGAGAACTGATCATTTTTGCTGTGCCTGTGCATGGGGTCTGTCAGCAGAACAGCCCATGGGGAAGCGCAGCTGCTTAGTCCTCATCAGCTTGGTTTTGGTCTCTTATTAGCAGTGTTATCATTTTAAATGGTTCTGCACAAGCACTGTTTGCTTGACTGTCACTTAGCATCCCTTTTTGGGGAACAGCCCCCTGAAATTTTAGTAGTGTGAGGCAGGTGAAGTCATTGAGGGGCTTTTCTGAAACTTCCCAGTCCTTAGCCAAGGCCTTCTGAGAAGTGGAAAGAACATATCCTTGCAGCACCCGGCTACTTCCTTACCTTCTCTCCTGCAGGCCTCTTTGGCAGTTAATGCAGTTTATTTGTAGCAATATTGACCTGATTAATAGATTACATGGTTTCATATTTCCTTTTCTCTATTGGATGCAGCTAAACAACAAATTATGGATTGGATGCAGCAACAAATTACTTAAGGCTAAATGAAAGCTCCTGATTTGAAAAAGCCACATGTTCATACAATAACTGCATAAATATACCCCCGAAAACATTCTAACTAACCCCCCAAAGTTTTATTTACTTTTGTAAGTAAAATTTGGATTTGTGCCCATTGTCAGGGCTTGGCAATGTCCTTAAAAGTGCAAGCTTTGCAAAAATGTTCTCGTGCAGTAAGTCTGGTTTATGAATATATCTCCTTCATATTTCCACCAACACAGACCATTGCTGTACAGTTTCAGTTTGCTGAGGAGGGAAAACATTTTAGGAAAATAAAGTTGTCAGGTGACTTTCCTTTTTGGTCACACCGAACATGCTTTTCTTGCAACAGGGTTTATATTTTTATCTTCACATGTCTAGAAAATAACATGTTTCAGTGTATGCTTCTTGTTGCTCCACGTGTTAGCTACCTCGTGACATAAATTGGAATTTAGTTCTCTTGAATAATGATGTGGCTGCTACTGTCCCTATTTTCTTTTAAAACATAGTGAAGAAATCAAAGGGTCAAACGATGCTGTGCGCTGCTTGGCTGGTGGAGGCACAAGCGTGTTTTGGTGCTCAGGCTTTGCTGGCCTGGGAATGAGGACGGGCAGTGCCGGCGTGCGCGCTGGCAGCCTCATAAATTGGAATTTAGTTCTCTTGAATAATGATGTGGCTGCTACTGTCCCTATTTTCTTTTAAAACATAGTGAAGAAATCAAAGGGTCAAACGATGCTGTGCGCTGCTTGGCTGGTGGAGGCACAAGCGTGTTTTGGTGCTCAGGCTTTGCTGGCCTGGGAATGAGGACGGGCAGTGCCGGCGTGCGCGCTGGCAGCCTCGCGCCTGCAGCACCCTCAAACCACGCGCGCCGCAGAGCCCGCGGTCCCGCGCGCTTGCTGTGTGTTTGCTGCCTGGGAGGCTGCGGGACTTCGTTAAGCCGTGCCAGCAGCCCTGCCGTTTCTGACGTGGGTCATAAAAAACTGTCCCAGAAAAATACCCTGGCTGCATCTCTGGCCTTATTAAAGCCAGAGAAAGAACTTCCCACCTGCTGTGGTAGGAAGGCAGGATTTTTGCCTGCCTCTTTTTTTCTGTGGGGAGAATATGGAAATGGGACAGTTCCTGGTTTGCTTTTTCCTCTGCTGGCATCCCACATGAGGCCAGCACCTTGTTTCGCAGTCTGTGTTGTACAAATGTAACCACCCTTTCCTCCAGGCTTTCTGTCGGAGCAGCTATCCTTGTCCCAGTGCTGCTATAAACCCTCAGAAATGCACGTGGCTGTGCCCCACTGCAGAGCGGGCTCTGATTAACTGCGCTGTGCAAACGGCTCGCTTGCATCGCCACACGCGACGCTGCTTTGTTATCGCCTCGAAACACTGTATTCAGACCGCGTTTGAACGGCCTGGATGTACTGGTATATGATTAAGTGTGTCTCTTCTGTCAATCAAAATTAGATTACTCATCATTTGTCCGTAAACAAGTGGATTAGGTTATATGACAAGTATTTCTTGCTGTTTAGCTGCATAATGAAAAGCCCAATTCTGTTTTTGATTTAAAAAACTTTGAAAATATTTATTAACTTGTCATGCTTTATTACTGTAGCAGCTTGTTAAGTAACCATGTGTTGACGTCAGAAGAAAAGACTTCCTGATGTTTTGATACACGTGTATAGCCAATTATAGCAAAAAAGCACTGAGGTTATGCCTGGAATAAATCATTTAAAAATAGGGGAACGTAATTGATGGTTCTTATGGTTCATTTGGTAATGTGCTTCCATTTTCACTTTTTATATGCAAGGGTATAAACTGCCTGTGTTTACTTCTGAAGCCCGCTACTTATAATTGTAATGGTTGGAAAAGACCTTTGAGATGGAGTCCCAACCATTAACCCTTCACCACCCTGCCTGCTAAACCATGTGCCTAAGTGCCTCATCTACATGTTTCTTGAATACTGCCGGGGATGGTGACTCCACCACTTCCCTGGGCAGCCTGTTGCAAGGCTTCACCACTCGGTGTAAAAATTGTTCCTAATACCCAACCTGAACCTCCCCTGGTGCAGCTTGAAGCTATTTCTTCTTGTTCTATCTGTAGAGAGTCACCCCAGCCTCACTACAGCCTCTTTTCAGGTAATTGTAGAGAGTGATGAGATCTCCCCTGACCCTCCTCTTCTCCAGGCTAAATAACCCAGCTCCCTCAGCTGCTCCTCATAGGGTCTGTGCTCCAGCCCCTTCACCAGCTGCGTTGCCCTCCTTTGGACACACTCCAGCACCTCCATGTCCTTGTTGGAGTGGGGGGCCCTTGCTGTTCTTTTCTCTGGGCTCACTGTGTAGCACACCTATTTCTGCTTAAGACTGAGAAGCTTCCTTCCCTCTCCCCCAGATATTTTACAAGGGCTTTCCCCTGGGTTTTCCATGCAGTGCCTAGTCAATTGAATGGCATTAAAAACTTGTCTCAGACTTTTCCTGTTCCTGCTGGCTTTGCTGCCCACCTGCAACTTCCTTCAGTCTCTGCTCAGCCATGTGAGCGGTGCAGACGAGCCTCACACCACCCAGTCTTCATTAAATACAAAATGCACCAAGCCTCAGCCTACGCACCTACATCACATCCAGTGTTCCTGACAGCCTTAGCTGACGGGAAGGAGAGGCTCTCAGAAGGACTGACGGTCTGAATTGCTGCGCGAGGACACGCAGGGCAGGGAGATGTGAGACGCGGTGAGGGCGCCTCTCCTCGCCGCGGTGCTTGGCGTCCCTCACTGCGTGGGGATGCTTCTCCATATGTACCTGAGCCCCCGGGGCCCAAGCTTCGTGGTTGTCTTCTGCAATAAAGAAAAAAATGGCTGTTAAACATCAGCTGGCTAAATGATTGTTTGAGTTTATAATTTTATATTTTTTTATTTATTTTTATTATCATTTCAAGTAATATATCGTAATAACTTTTTTTAATAAAAAAAAAAAGGGCACACAGGTTGTTTTACATATGTAAGAACTTGAAAATATAAAACAAGCTTTCTACTTGAAAAGCCTTGACCAGGCCTCTCTGCACTAAATTCTTTGTTTCTTGTGAAGCTGTCCAGGCTACCCCAGTGTCTTAGACATTCCTACTTTTCCTGCAGTATTTTTATGTAAAAGTAGTTAACAACAAAGACTAATGCCAAAAGAGTAATAATAGGGTTAAAAAGGAGACAGCTCAAAAGTTAGGAAATGCAAAAATGAAGGTTGCCTCTGTGACCAAAGGCCGAGCCCAAGGCCCGTGCGAGCCTTCCTCAAGGGACCCTCTTGAGGGGATGTGCCCCATCCCTCCCCTCCCTGCGCGGAGCGGGCACCAGGCACCGCTCGCTGAGCGAGCTTTGCTCTCACCCCCTGGGCTGTGTCCCCCAGCACCTTACCACACGCCACTCCATTTCTGCCCAAAGACAATCCATTTTCCTCGTTGAATTTTCTCTTAATCTTCGCTGAGTACTTTAGTTTCATAAAGCCTGTGAGATAAGGACTATGCGGGTGATAAGTGGTATTTTGTAGTTGGAAGGCTGAGGCAGGGGGGCTTCAGAAACAAGAGTATTCAGTAGTAGCTGGGCCCTTGGGTAATAAAGTGCTTAAGGCTTTGTAAGCGTGGACACAAATAAGGAATCTTCCTGGATAATAACCATGTATTTGATATGCATATACAAAATACATTAATGTTTATCCATATGTGAAGCTAGGACATTCCCACATTGGGGGTTTCATACCCCATTGATTGTATAACCTCCAGGCTTTAGAAGCAGGAATTCTTCATCCACACATTCCTGTTGTGCCATGGAGTTGACTTACCCTTTCATTTGGGTGTTTTCTGTAAAATATAGCACTTGATTTTTGCAATGGGAGGATTCTGATTAAATATTTGCCTAATCTTTTAGGAAGGAAAGATGGGGAGGAGGGAGAAAGGAAGCATGCATCCTACCACATGTCATTAAATTGATTTACACGTGAATCATCATCCCACAGCTTTCTACCACGAAAACAGAAAGTGGTGATAGGATCTTGTTGTAATTTGGTCTGGTCTCAGAGGAGGATAGCAGGTTGCTAGCAGATTCAATGCAGTGGTTAACTGCAAAAGAAGAGTCAGTGATGGAAATTGTTGGCTATTTTTAATATCTGAGGAACCTTTCAATAAGCCTGCTTTGAGGGGAGGGGGGGCGTTATTTATTATTGTTTATGGCTAAAAATTGAAATTATTGGGCTTGCCAGTCACTATGATATTGGAAAGAGTCATTATTGCTTCTGAGAGAAATCGTCCCTTGGTCCCTTTTTTTTTTCTTTTTTTTTACAGGACTAGGTAGGCAAATGAGTAATATGTCTGCTGGATTTTTCAAAAGAAATCTGGCAACGTCTGTTACCTAGAAGCTATTAAAGGAATTAATCTACTGTGAACAGGAGAGAAAATTGTTATGTGCATAAATAGGGGAGAAAAAAAAGAAATCATCTGCCCTCAAGGTGGAGGAAGGGTCACCAACAGAATCCCATGAGGATCAGTTCCTGTGTCTGTGACATTCAGAATACCCTCTTTTCAGGTCATTCACAAGTAAGTAGTGAAGTGACCTGTTTGCTGATGACACTAAGTTATTCAGGGTAGGACAAGTAAAGGCAAGCTGTGAAGAATTTCAGGAGGGCATCATGATACTGACTGACTGGAGGTAAAATGGAATGTGAAAATCAGTGATTTCAAGGTGTGATGTACATGGGGGAAGCACAATGCAAATAAATCCTCATTTGCTGGATGTGGCAACACACTGTGAGTAACCTCTAGCTACTCAAGAGTGAGATCCTGGACTTTAATAGATACTTCTATGAAAACATGGGCTCGTTAGCACCCGAAAAAAAGCACTGTGTTTCGGATTATTAGGACAGGAATGGGAATGAGGCATTAAACATAAATAACATTGTGGCAGTTGTGGATTTACCTGCATTTTTTGAATACTGTGTGCAGGTCTGGTCTGCTTAAGAAGTATATAATAGAAATGGAGTTGAAAGACTGACAGTGACTACTTGAGGTATGACATGGCTCCCTACAAGAAATGACACACCAGATTAAGGACTTTTCATCTTTGAGAAGAGATGACTGGAGGCTATGACAGTGGTCTTTTAAATTATGCATAGCATGGAGAGGACGCATGAGGAATGGTCATTCAGCCTGTCTGCCAAAATAAGAGCTAGGGGTGATGCCAAATGGAGCTAGCAGGTTTCAGGCTGCAGAAAAACAGGATGCAGGCACACAAGTCCATGTGATTGTGCAGTTGTACTGCAGAGTGTGCATTTGAGCTGCTGGCCTCTCTGCCACACCACATTGTGGGTGCTAAAAGACTGAGGATGCAGGCACACAAGTCCATGTGATCGTGCAGTTGTACTGCAGAGTGTGTATTTGAGCTCCTGGCCTCTCTGCCACACCACGTTGTGGGTGCTAAAAGACTAACCAGGTTCAAAAGTTGACTGGGCAGTTCACCGCAGAATAAGCCAGCGGGTGTTAGGGACCTAGGGTGCTGGGGTCCTCTGTATGCGGTAGTAAAACGTTGTCTTGGAGAAAGGCCACCGCTTGCTCTTCTCTTCTCCCTACATCCTTTTTTGATACTGTCTTGCTAGGTACTTGCTGTTGACTACTTGAGCTGAAAATTGTTTTGGACTGAAATTGGCCTTCGTTTGTTTTTGTGGGTTCCTTTCCAGCATCAGAGAGTAAGTTTGCTTGCAGTAAGACTTCGCAGCCCTCTTCCCTCTAACCTGCTTCTCAGCTACTTTTCTGCCTGTCGGAGAGCTGCTGCCCAGTCGTGCTTTTCTCATCCAGTCTCCCTTTCAGCTTGGGGGTTTCCAGCCTTGCTCCTGTCTCTGGCTCACCAGGCTCTGCACTGACACTCCAATTACCAGTTCATTTAGTTTCTTTGCCTGAGCATTGCTGTTGCTCACCTCTCCTTCCTTTCCCAGTAGTTGTTTTCCCCCTCCTGGCGTCTCTTCCCTCCCCTGAGCACTTTGCCATCCTCTTCGTCTCAGCACCTGCAGTGCAGCCAGTGCTGCCTCCGCCTGCTTCCCAGCCCTTCATCAGCTCTGTCACTCATCTCCGGGCGTCTCATTTCGCGTCTCACTTGATGCTACCTGAGCCAGGCGAATAGAAGGAGAGCTTCAGAGGCTTCCTGGGAGCTCGGTGATTAGGATGTTTTAATATAAAGGCAAAGCAGCACTTAACCAAAAAAGAAAAAAAAAAACCTTCTGCCAGGGTAAAACGCTTTTGTGTTGGGAGTGGTAATGCTTTCTCTTTCAACAAATTGCAATAAAAATACTTTATTTAAAGCATTATGGATTATGGCAGTAACAAGCACAGTTTGAGTGTTCCTGCTATTGCACCATTTATGCTGGAGACATGATGTTGCAGTGTTTCTCAGATGACCAAACAACTGCTGTCAGATACTCTTCTTGATGCCTAGCTAAATAAAGATGTCTTTATCTTGTGTAATAAGTGATGGTTGGTGGTCTCTTCAGTAGCACCTAATGAATGTTAATTTCTCTTTTTCTTCAGTGCAAAATGAAGATCTATGATTCCTGTGTTTTATTACAACTTCAATCATTTTGCTTTTTTAAAAAAAGAAAAAAATCATCAAGATCAGATGCTCTGGTTTTTTTCCCCTCTCTCTTACGGAGGTGGCTTATAACATTAGTTGAGCTGAAATTTTTTGTAGTCTGAAGAATATTATCTTGTCGTGAGGATGAGCGTCTTTTTGTTTTACTGTCTGTAAGTGCAGGCATTTTTCTTTAGTGCATGAAATTATACATGATAATTGATTAAAACAAAGCAAGTCAGAAGAATAACGTTTCAGGTCTTGAACTCCAAAGGGAAAAAAGGAGACTCTTGGTTAGGAGTGAGTGCTATTGAAACTGTGTTTCCAAAGTCTTGTGGAGGGAAGTAGCTTAGACTTTTGACAAGCTTTTTGAAATACCTGTTTCTTGGCTTAAGATGCACTGGTCTCTATCCTGCATACACAGGAGATGGTTGATGGGTTTCATTTGGCCCTCGTTTTGTGCAGAATAAAAAGGTGGGGCTGCAGTGCTGGAGTGAATGTCTTAATTGTCATCACTGAGCTGCATCTGCAACTGCTTCTGCAGTCCTTTTGGATCCAGCAGCAGCTGAACGAGCTGTCACTGCACAAACTTAAATTAGTAATCCAGGATATAAGCAGACTCTGGGAAAGGTCTTTTGGAGACTTATGTTATGTATATTTTGTCTTTCTTTGTTTTTATTGCTCTCTGCAATAGTTCTGTGCCCATATGATTAAGAGTTGGCTGTGAGCTTGAGTTCTCATTGCTTTGAATTTACGTTGTAAACTGGTTTCCAGATTTGGTTTTTCTCTGTGTCACAACACTTTCACCAAGACATTGCAATTACTTTTCATGAAAAATGTGCTTTTTAAATAATAAATTAAGAACCATTTTACTATGCTAACTGTAGTAACAAAATAAAAAACCCTACATGTTATAATCCACACTGTGCACTGTTTTTTTTCACTGTCAGTACTAGTATGAATTAATCTTCATATTTGCCTTAGATGGGGAGAAAATGAGTTTAATAAATAAAGTTGGATTTCTGTAATATTTTGTGGTTTGTTAACATGCTTCAGACTTCTTTTTTTTCATAAATATGCCCTTACATTCTAATTTTTCGTGGATACTGTGACTTTTTAGGCAAGGTCGGCTTCAAAGGGCTTACCTGTAACCTTGGGAAAAGGGTTTGCAAAATGACTTTGAGAAAGTGTAAGAACAAACTTGGTTAATTTCCAGTAAAGTACTTTTTTATTTAGGTCACATTGCCCTTCAGGCAAAAAGAACTGATAAAACTAATACTTAGGAGGTAGCAGCACTGCATCTCAGCACTTACATGTCCTCAACGAATAAATTGCCTGTAACTGCAGAAGGAGACAGGGCAGCATTAGGAGACTGTACTGTAAGTACTGGAAGTCACTCGGGTCTAATGGACGTTCATCCATCAGATCCTGTCGCCGAGGGCCTCTGGAGGAAGGGGACGTATCATTGCATCAGTCGTGCTTGTATCAAGCAGCGTTCCCGTGAAACAGCATGTAGAAATCGAGCACTTCCAGGGCTGTGTCCACACAGCTGTCCTGGGGTTGTGCCAGCCAGTTTCTCACTAAACTGATGGCTGTGCTCGGAGCTTCTCCCTAGAGAAGGCACTGCAGCGCTGCATAGCTGTGTAAACATCCAAAATCTTTGCGGGTTGAGCGTGTTGACATCTGAAGGTCAAATGTACTTCAGTGCTTCTCGTCCCTTACCCACAGTTGCAAGCATCTTTATCATGCAAGAGGACATTCCCCTTGGGTTCTTCATACTCCTTTTAAACACAGCTGATGTTTAAAAGGGTAGGAGATACTTTGTTTTCAAATGCATGGTTTTATTTTCTTGCAGCAAACTTCTGCAATGGAAATCACAAGTTGAGAAAGGTTATGCATGATTCATAAGAATGAAGCATCCATTAGCAATCTTGGGATTCAGCTTTTATTGAATCCTTTAGATAACTAGATTTTATCCGAAATGTTAGGAAAGAAGGTATTTTTAGTTTACTTGTCACAGGATGGCACTCTTCATGACACTCCATTTTTCTTTTCAGTAGAGCTGCCCAAATTCTCCCAATTAGGATTTTCAATGCCGTTCATATTTTTCTGAAAAAGAAAAAGTTTGTTTTTCTTGAAGCCCTTCCAATTTGGACGTGCATCTTCTCGACAGCCCCCGCTAACTGGGCGACGTGCCTGAGCAGGAGGCTGGAGCAGGCAGCCTCCAAGGACAGCCATCCCGTGGCTCGAAGCACGTTCCCACCGTTTCCCTTCCTCACCTTGCATTTGCTCCAGTGAGGGTGAACCAGGTTGCAACCGAAACCAACAGTAGGTCCCTGCTGCCCTTCCTGTAGAGCTTAGGGGTTGTGCTGATGCCCAGCACCTCTGTTGCTGCCTCCCTTCCATGCGAGGAAGACCGAGGGAAGGGAGAGAGCGCAGAACCTGCGTGGCCCGAAGCGGCCCCGAGGCCTGGGCAGGGGCAGCCGGCTGGGCCCTGGGCACAGTGGGCGACGTTAGTGGCTGCGGTGGGGCCCCTCGCGAGGGAGGTTACAGCACGGAGCCGCAGGAGCACGGAGGCGCGGGCTGCCCGCAGCACGGCTGCAGCGTGGCCGGGTTCGGCCGCGGGCACCGATGGCAACGGCGTTCGCCGTCAGCCATGTTTGCTTGCTCCTGCTGCGGGGATGGCCACGCGCCGTGTTTTGTGTTGGTTCTGCTTTCCTCTCCTTTGTCTGTTGTGGGGCTAATATCGAAGAAACCTGCTTGAGGAGAGGTGTTAGAGTAGAAGTTAATGGAAATTAAAAATCTCTTTCCACCAAGCTGTTAAAAACGACCAGGTTGATTTTGAACTTTTAAACTTGATCTATTCATGCCGTACATAGTACCCCTGCAGTCTGCTCGTTAACTAAACAGAACTGACTAATAGCTTTCATACTTCTTCATTAGCTTGAAAAATTGCCACCGATTTCCAGAACAGTACAACATATCCTTCTTCATGAGTGCCTTCATTGGCACTAATGACGGTAGGAGTAGCGTTGTGTTTTCGTTCTGCTGTGCGTTTATTTAACCTTTATTCAAAAATGTTGGATTTCTGCCTGACCTCCAGGTTGCTGTGTGGCAGGGTTTTCTTTCCCAGGGTCATGTGGAAACTTTCCTTAGTGGTCACTAAGGGAAATTAAATGTGATTTTTTTCCGGTTAAATATGGGAACATGGGCCCAGTTGTATTCAAACATTCAATTGTAATAAAATATATGTAAAAAAAGAAAGATAGTCTTTTAGGTACACAATCTGGTGCATTGACTGTGGTTCCTAATTCATCATTTTGAAACACTAAATATAGCAAATGGGCTAGAAATAATGGTTGATTATTGGAAAACTTTTACCTTTTGCATTTAATGTAGTCTATCTAGTTGGTGTTTTTGTTGTGTAAGTTTTTGACGTGTAAAATACTTAAAATACCCCATTTTTATTAGATCACTGTAAGTAGGTCATCAGAAAATTGAAGCATAACAGTCTATTATCAAAGTTAATTCTGGTAACATGAATTAATTTTCGATTTTGTAGTAATACCAACTTCCACTTTTTTTCTCCTGAAGGTACTCAGGTGAATACATGAACACTGACCTAGGAGGGAGGTCTAGTCCTGTGTACTCTGAAGGAAGCTTGTTTTCATTTTAGTTTTTCCTTCAGCTGTTCTTTATGTGATTATTTCTGTATTTGACATATTTTCATAGATTCTTATTATAGTTTAGTGTAGGGTATAATTCTGCATACCTGTCTTTTTTCTTTTTTTTTCCTCCTCTTTTTTTTCAAGTCATCCTTTTACTCCCATTTCTGTTCTTAACTGGTTACAGAATTATTGATTATTTCACGTTAGTTTCCTTCGACTGCTACTATTTGGAAGCAATTCATTCAACAGAGATTGCCAACCTTTTGGGGAAAAGGACTGTCGTGGTTTTTGTTATGTGGTACTTAATATTGAAACACCCTGCCCAGTGCCTGAAAGGTCTGTAGTCACCTTACAACACAAATACACGCATATAAGTCTATAGCCAGGGCTATTTCCTTGCACCTGTTTTCTGGG
>NW_010583718.1:112207-123706 GCF_000705375.1 Tinamus guttatus | reverse complement strand
CTCTTTCCCATTTTGTATCTTTTGTTTTGTTTCCAGAAAAATCTTCAGCAAGAATTCCTTCTGGCAGGGCAATCTAATTCCTCAAGTTCTGCAGTTGACCTCAACTTCTGCTCCCTGCATGCTGGGCAAATTTTACTACTTCTGTTTCACAAACTTGTTATTTAAAAGACTTATTCCGTGTTTAGATTTTTCTAAGCTTGGATTGAATCATGCAATTTTCCTATAGCCTTTTGCACAAGGCTTCCATTTTGTGATTTCTGTGCCTCCATAAGGAGGCCAATGGCCATTTCTGGGAAACTCGGAGCAGATATCGACTCCGATGGATCTGGGTTAGCATTTCCACTGCCTTTCCTCCAGCCGCCTTCTTGCTGCTGACCTCTGCTCCGCTGAGGCTGGCTGTCAGGCAGTGCTGGGAAATGTGAGCCCAGGCAAATAAATAACCCCCAGATTGCTCTGCAATAAGAGGTGCTTAACCTGACAGCTCTGTGATCAGGCTGATACTGTGGCCACGGAGGGGGGTGTGTGTGTGATAATGGTGCCATTAGAGCAGCTGAGGAAGGGGGGTGCGTGTGGACTTCTTAAACAAAAAATATATATATATTTAAAGTTTTTATTGATTTATTTATTTAAAACAAACTTCCATACTCGTCAATGACTCAAGAAATTTTTGACCAATTTGAGGGAGGGGGTTATACTTTTAAGTACTGACTTGACTTTGAAAATGAGAAGCATGGCACATGTAAATCACTGCCATCGTTGAATTTTCATTATAGAGCATCGAGGTCATAAAGCTTTAATGTTTCTTTTACTATTTCAGCTTTTGGGAAGAAAATGAAACTTCAGTTAAGCTACAGCATAAACTTAACCTCCACATGCCCTTTTGCTCTGTGTTCTAAATGATAAATATTTTGATATGTCAATTTTGTTCCCATTAATGTAGAAAATTAGATTTTTAGATTAAAGCCTGACTGAGTATGACTCTTAGTAATATTTTTCTATAGCTTCCTCTGCCCTTGTTACTGCTTGTTTCTCTTTATTAGATAAGAATGTCCCCACTCTCCACCCCTCATTTTTTCCATGTGAAAAAAAAGGAGTAATCTGAAGTCTCATATATCTCTTTTGTTGTTGTTGTTGTTGTTAAACTCTAATACGATAGGCAGGTATAAAATTTTATTACAATTTTCATTTATATAACTATCCTTATAATTTAAAATACGTTTCCTATGTGAAGGTACTTAAAGAGTAACTTTTAAATTATAATACAAATGGGATATGTAGTTTAAAATTAAATTCTAATTCCATGTCTGCTGTATATGAGCGGTTGTCTGTGTACGATTATCTGGTCTGTTACAATAGAATCAATTTAAAGCAGCTTTTTTGTGCATGTAAAGCTCTTAAGGAAAACAGTTTTCTCAAATAGCACAGGCTCTGCTGAGGCCAGCCAATTTAGATAAGAGACTGGAAAAGAGGGCAGCTGCCTTTGGTGAGGAGTACCTCGAGGTGCTACCACTTCCCCTCCAATAACAAGCTTGCTGGATGTCCCTGAGGTTGCTTATGGCCCAAAAATGTGTTACTCAGTGGAGTCCAAGCAACGTGGTGAGGAGGAGGGGTTTTAACTTGGACTATTTTTTTTAAAAAATCTTGTCTGAATGAGACAAGATTCCCCTAATTCCACTTAGGGGAATTAATTTTATTTGTTGTTTATTATTATTAGGGTGCTATAAAGGTGTCTCCTTCTTGATGTCATGTGTAATGCTATCCAGATAGAATTTGGTTTCTTCTGAGTACTCTGTCTTGGCCAACTTGCCTTTCTCTGCACGTGGAAATGCAAAAATAATGTGTTGCAGCTCATTTTAGTGACTTTTATTCTCTCAAATGTGTGTATAAAAATATATAATATATTGATTCTGATTCCTTTAACATCATTCTTATCTTGTCTCACACACTTGGGACAAATGCTTTTTCCTCATATATTTTTTTTAATAATGTGGTTCAGTTAGATGCTTCGGAGTCGGGACAAAAATCTGCAAAGGAATTAATTCTAAAAGATAAGTTTTATAGACCTTCTCAGATGCATTACAGAATGTTCTATCCCAGTGGTTACTCTTGATTTATTCAATCCAATTTCTGGGCCCTTTTTTTGTGTGGTAGGTCTACAATAGATTTACTATTCTTGTTCAGTTTCTGGCTTCCTTATTGTTGTTCATCTTGCTCTGAAGTCCATTTACGCTCTTGAATTTTTTATCTGTTGATATGATTGATAGAAGTTATTTGACATAAAAAATCACATTTTGATACTGTGGATTAAATTGAGTGAGTAGGAAGTGCTTCTGAAGACAGTCTGTGTAAATTGTGGATATTCTTTGTCGTGTTGTCCTTAGTATTTGCATGTAACATAATGTTTTTATTATTAATCCTTACGAGCAGGATATGGTTCTTCACAGACCATAATCTTGCTAGGTAATCCTGACTTGGTTCCTGTCCACAATGACTCATGAATGAGAGAATCATTGAAGAGAAAATAAATAAAATGGGTTAGAATTCATCGCTTACAAAAATATGACTTTCTTCTCCCAACTACTGAAAACTTCAGCTATGTTCAATGTGATAAAATCTTGCAAACAAGAACTGAAGAGGAACATTTTTTGTCATAAAGTAGATTTACTTATAATAGTATTTACATTACATATTTACTTGACATGGCACATTTACAGAAATTCTTGGCTTTTAGCCAGAGCTGAAAGCATGCTATGCTAATGTCTAAATACTTGTGTGCACTGATGTAAGGACTGGTAATGACACGGAGCTTTCGTGTTTTTTTTTTTTTTTTGGTCTTTTAGAGCAACTCAGCCTATCAGTAGTAGCAGACAGTCATTACTCTCTGATCCCATGGATCAAGTGGTGCTTGATCTTAGTAAACAGGATCTGGTACCATGTCAGTTAGCATGGTAGTGGTCTCAGAAGCTGGAAATTGTATTTACAATTTTTAAACCAGTCTCCATTTTCTGTGGCTAGTTCTCTATGTGTAAGCTTGAAAGTTCCTGTGCCTCACAGGACAGGTGATTCATGTAATCTAACATACTCCTCATTAGCCAGCTGGGAAGGTGATGCAAGAAACCTTGGCGTTGCCTATATATAAGCAATGTTGCCTGTATATAGCTAGGTTGCCTATTCCATGAGCAGGAGACCTCAGCATGTGATGTTGACAAAATGACCGTTTTGTTTTTTCCTATCCATGGAGTTGACTGGTTGGCTGCTCCATCACTTACCTATCCAGGATAACTGAGAAATGAGCTATCCAGACCATCCAGGGTGATGATACAGAGTGTGCTAATGGTGGTGGACTCTCTTAATGTTACTCTAGTTTGCAGTGATTTCAAAAAGCCAAACAGTTCACTACTGTGTTTCACAGTTCACAGTACATGGAACAAATGGATATATGTGTTTTTTTCATATATTTTTTTCAAAGGGTGCAAGATAATCACTTCTTATGGCTGCCCTTGGCTATATGTTTTGAAGGAGAACATGATTGAAATGAAACTGGAGATGGTTGCAGCAGTGTCGGGAGAGGAGTGAGGGACAGGATCCTGGGATCGCTCAGGTTGGAGGGGATTCCCATAGAGCTCAAGTCCGACCTCCTGCTCAAAGCAGGGCTGATACTCAATTCAGACCAGGCTCCTCAGGACTTGGTCCAGTCTGGTCTTGAAAAGCTTCAGTGATAGAGATTCTGCACCTTTCTGGGAAGTTTTCTTTTGATGCTTAATTACCATTTTGAGTTTTATTTTTTTCTTAATTATTTTTCTTCCTTGCAAGCTGTCTTATCCCAGTAGCCTTGCAGGTGCAGTACCAGATCATAGTGCTGTGGCATACTTGCTGCAACATGAGGAAGGGCTTGGCTCTGGGCAGATTTTGGCAGATAGTCGTTAATTTGTTTTTTTCGCCTATAAACTTTGCCTACCCTAAATATGATGGTGGTGTGTGGTTGTTTGTTTTTTTTTTCCCACCTTTTCCCTCTGATCACTGGTAATAAAGTCCATTGCCCACAGATAGTAACAATTTGAATGCAAGCTCGGTCTCAGCAAATAGAATATTCTGGGCAGAGCAATATTAAGGGCGATTGCTTAGGCTGATCCTAATCAGGAAGGTGTCTCTGGTAAGCTGATCTTCAGCTGCTGCTTCTGGAATTATTTGTTGATCAGAAACGCTGCGCAAGGTGGCAATGCAGAGACAATTACGGCCTCGCTTGATGGTGATTTGTGTTGTTTGCCAGGAGAGACGAGGAGAACAAGAACAGAATTAAGCTACTGTTCAAGTAAAAAGAGAAGCTTAATTTCGTATTGAAATATGCAGTGTGAAGGTATTCTGGAAGTAGGTTAATGGAAGAAAACAGAAACAAAATTGAATTAAATCCGCTGCAGTAATTATTTCCTTACTTGAAATCTGATACCTTAAAAACTGAATGTAACGTTTTAGTTCTTTCTACCTACTTATCTGGTCACTACTCCCCGAGACATCTGTGAGTAGTGGGGCCTCCTCTAGCTTTACACCCAGTAGCAGGTGTGTACCCCAGTTATTAAGAGTAGTCCGTGAGAAGCATCTCGGTGTACAGGAGTGCAGAGCACCGTGAGGCCACTGATCCCAGTTGTGCTGAGTTCTTTCCAAGCACCCTGATCTTTCAGGAACATCTGGTTGTACTGTGTTTGATCAGTGCCATTAGTCAGCCCCTAGTGCAAATAGATAATATACTAGAAAATGAATCCAATTGCTTGTTACAGTACCATGTTTCCAATTTAGAGCCCCCTTTGGTCGGAGATGCTGCGTACTGAGGTGCACTGAGGGTCACTTCGTGGGAGCGCAGGCCCCGCTGGAGCCCGCTCCAGGCTGCTCCGAGATTTGCCCTCACCAGTCCTGCTGCAGACGGGGTCCGTGCCTGCTGCGAGGCAGGGAGCGCTGGCGGGAGCGGACCAGGGCTCAGCCCGTCCCGCGTCTCAGCCGCGGCGCCGCGTGTTGTTTATAGCTAGCGTTAAAATAAAATGCAGGCGCTCAGTGCCATCTTAAAGTGCTGCCTGTCCTGAAGTTCAGCCATGTTACTGCTTGCAAAATCCAACGGCAGCTGTGAGGAAAAAGAAAACTCCCAAAGATAGAATGTCTTCAGGCTTAAAGCATATCCATTTTTGAGTAATACCACTACCTTTGTGAAACGAAATCCGTAATACAGATTTAAATAAACCCAAGAGCATTAAAATGCGTCCTGCAGCATCAGTAATTTTTTATTTATTCAGTGCAATGCACCATTAGTGAATGTCCCACCTGGTGGTGGGAGCAGAAATATAAAGAGCTCATGAGTAATCGAGAGAGGCAGAATTGTGAGAGGATTTAAGAACATGAGCACAAGGAATAAAAGGAATCTCAGGCAAGTTACAGGATTACAAGGCAGGAGGCAATTAATTTGACGGGAAAAAAAAATGCAAGACTTGCTCATTGTACAGAAAAGTGCCTGAAGAGGATGAAAAGAAGGGTTTTCAGTAAAATACCCGAGGCATTTCTTAGTACCCCTTAGTTAGTTTTCCCATTCTCAACATCGGACAGTTTCTGCCGCGTCCCAGCTGTTGAGCCTTCCTGGGTTAGCGAGTCCCGATACTGTGGGGTTTTGACCTTTACAAAATGGGTTCTGGGGA
This sequence comes from Tinamus guttatus, assembly GCF_000705375.1. Next base: position 118,028 of record NW_010583718.1, on the reverse strand, counting down.
AGAGGAGGGGTGGGCTATGCGTGTGGGGAGTTGTTCCCATCAGTTCCTCAAATGTTGTTTGGTCTCTGTGGTGGAGAGGGCAAATTATCCTGTGGCAACAACCCACAGGTGGCATCTTTCGCTATCTGGCCTTTCTTACACTGTTCATAGCTCATTTTCAGTCCACATTGTGCTTCACCAGTCCCTGAGAGCAATTGGCAGTGCCCTATTGCAGGTGTGTTAGACAGGACTGTGGTGGTCCTGGAATAAAAACTAAAATGGTGGGTGTGATTGCACCTTCAAGAAGGGAATTAGGAAAAGCATGTGTTGGGACCGCAGAGGACGAAAGGGAGAGAGGTGATAATAAATTAGGCGTTACAAGAGGAAGTGAAAAGATTTTTTCCTTGCACAGCATCGTGGAGGAGCTCTGGCTGAGGCAGGGCGGAGTCCACCTATGCAGTGACATGTCTAGATTTTCTTTGTTATTCCTGTAGTTTCCCAGCTTACAGCTTTCAGGAATGTAAGCAGAGTTATACAGCAGGGGGCAAAGCAGTAACTAGTACCTGTCAGAAGCTTTGAAGATGTGTAAGCAGTGCAGTGAGGAACTGGAGAGAAGAGCAGCTCAGTCTTGGCAGTTCTCAACTTCTCGAGTGTGACTTGGCAACCAGCTTTTGGGTTTGTTGCTTAATAAATCCGGTTTGAGAGAGTGCACTGGGCTACTGTCGCAGCGCAAGAAAACTTGCAGGTCAGACTGTCTGGTCCCTGGAGAAAGCAAACGAAAGGAGACGTTCAGATAACTGGGTGACCTTGGCCACTGGTCATACTGATAGAAGTCCTGAGGAAGTGCTTTCCATTTTTGAGGAGGTGTTAGGGAGGTAAGGTAGGAGCAAAGAATCACAGCGCTTGACATAGGCCATGGTACTGGTGTCAGGAACAGGCATTGGCACAGTTCTGTTTTGTCAGTTCTATCTGATGATAATGAGCAAGAGAGGGACATGAGAGGTCTCTTTACTCCCAGAAAGATTTTCCTTGGAGGTGGGAGAAGCAAAAGAGAGAACAGAGGAGTAAATGGACTTAATGCTTCAATAAACCATTGAAGTGTGCTACAGACTTTAAAAAAAAGTGTTCTAACAGCTTGTCTGTAAAGATGACGGGGAATGTAATTATGCATATTTGGATCGTTCTACATGTAAACAAATGTATTCAGTATTGGTTTGTGAAATCTGAATAATATTTGCACTCTGAAAAGCAAATAAATTTTAGTGGAAAATGCAGCCAGGCAAAAAGGTAGCGAAGTGAGCAGAAATTCTGTGGATGCCTGCGATCGAAGACTCGGAGGAAGGTTTGAGAATAGCCCTTGTTTTACGTGGTTCTGCAAGAGAATTTCATTAAAGTGAAGACATAAACAGTTTGTGTACTCAGTGGAGCCTAACAGTGAAGCACCCATTTTAGTTGCCCATTTTAGTTGAGATGATCTTCTAACTGTTTTGTGTTTCCTGCTTTCTCTTATTTATTTTATCTTAATGAATACATGCAGTCCTATAGACTTAGTGCAGTGTTTCCTATGAACTGGTATTCTAGAATGGTCTGTGAGTAAGGAAATACAGTCCTTTGACTCCACAGTTTTATGTGAGATATTCGGATTTTCTTTCTTTTGGACAGTCGAACATCTGATATGTCAAAAACTAGAACCTCTTGCTAAGTTCTGTATGTTTATATAGATGTTTGTGGTCAGTGAATTCATTACAGTGGGGTTGATTTTGCTTTTGGTCTTAGGTCTGCAGTAGGCTCATATATGGGATGCTGTTACAATGTAATGCTTCACAACCATTACAGTGTTTCCAGACACTAAGGCAAAGTACAACCAGAACTGCCAGTTTTTAATGTAATCAAGTGCTTTGCCCATCAGAAGTTACTATTTTTGCTCCTTGATAATGTGAGAAATGTTGCAGATGATAACGATAGTCTAGTTAAGAGACGTCACATTGAGCGAGTTTGTTGCTATATGTGTCAAAGAACAAAACGGCAGCAACGCTTAGTCGGCACACTTTCTTTTTCAAATTTGGTCTAAAGCATGGATGCAGAAATATGTAAGGACTTCTTTGGAGCAGGATGTTTTTATTTTGGTTTTGTTTTGAAACAGTAAGTACTCTCTTGTACAGTGGAAATGTGTTTTGGAGAATCATTTAGTGCCCTTATTCTTAGATGTTTAAAATACAGTGGCTGGCTTTTCTCAGAAATAATATACAACTTGATGTAGCTGTGGAAAGCGATGTGCTGGAGCTCTGCGAGGGGAAAGGAGGAGTCCCACAGAAGGTGCTAATTGGGTCCCTGTTGGGTTTAGCAGAGTCTCCAAAAGACTGAGTAGCTGTGGCTGTTTTAACCCCCAGCTCCAGGGGTGGATAACAAGTTTCTTCATTGATCTGCTTCTGCTGCACGGATTTGGGTCTGCATTGCTGTCCATTTGCCCTGTTATGGATATTTTATTGAAACCTATCCAGCAAGTTGCAGATAAAATGGTGGAGTGGGGACAGTTTTCTTACTGTTTGTTTCTTTTTTGGGGAAGTTTTGTAGGCAGGAGTTAAGTCCGATACTCATCGGAAGGTATATAATTTGTAAGTTCTTTAACAGTGTCTCCTTTTGCTGGTGACTGCAAGGGAGCTTGTGGTTTAAATGTTGTTTGCAATAAACATTTAAAAGTGCCCGGGGAACGAAATATTGCGGGATGATATTTGCTACCCTATGGGATACTGGTATTAAAACTGGTAGTCCTTCGTTGGTAAAAGTGTAGGTAAAAATTATCACTCACATATTTTTACATGGAATTTTTCCTACTCCTGAACACGGCTGCTTTTGGGGCTCCATTTAAAAATATAATATAAAATCATTTTAGCAAGACCTGTTCTCATCACAGATGCTAAAAATTAAACATAAAATTATTTGCTGTGATGAGTCCTTATCTTTCCACATTTGTGGTTCATTCTTATTCAAAAGCTAGCACAAGCTTTGATTCAGAGGGAGCTCTGAATACAATTTGAACTTTTTTGGGGGGGAACCCTAACTGTTTGCTAGCCAGAATTTGGCTTTGTAGCAGATTCTGGTTTATTACCTTTATCATCCTATCTTTACACTTGTTTTTGTTACATGAGATGATTCCCTACGTCCAATCTCTTTTATGCAGTAGATGGAAAACCTGCTGATCAGAAGCATGCATCTTGCAGAGTATAATATTTTTGTTTTGAACTATTCTGCCTTGATATCATATCTGCTTCCCAAACTGGTAGGGCAGTCATCCTCTTAGGAGTACTCACTTGCTGAGCCTTTCTCTTCCTAAAGATGATTTCAAAGACTGTGTGATCAGATGCCTCGACTATAATCTTAATTCTTTTATTAGTGGTTGAGTCCTAATGCTCTTAGTCCTCGCTGTACAAAGAAGGGCATTTCTGAATCAAACTTCTGATCAAGCACCCTGAAGTCTCCTGTTGTTCCAACAATATTTTTCAGAGAATAGGATATGCTTGGCTTCAGTAAAAATATTTAATAGTAAAATGTGGCATCATAATCTCTGGCAAAATTGTCTTTGAAAAATGTGAGCTGCTACCCCACTGTGATACAACAGCATATGCCTTGAGGAAGCCCAGTATGAATGTGGAGTAGACTTGGGCATCGTAAGAGATTACTAGTATTAGGAAAAAATAGATTTGTAGAATAAAACCGTGACTTTGTTGCTGTGATCTGCATTCCAGTGGCATTTTTAACTTTATAATGAACAGTGAATATGGCAGCTTAAATGTTGCTGTTAAAATACATACATTGATTAGGAACGAGCGACTTGATTTTAAAAGGAAGCAGAGACTTGTCAGTCTTCAGCTGAATAAATTGTAGGCATGATATTTAATTTACGTTGTATGTTTACATGATTCGGGCCCAGGAGTCCCTGTCAAGGTGGTTTTCTGCAGAGCTGTCAGAAGTCCACAAACTGAAGCAGCCTGGTTTGGTTCAGACGTTCACTGCAAAAATGAGTGAGCAGCTGTTAACAAGTTAACAAGCAAGTTATACTTTGAGGGAGTTGCAAGATACTTGAAGAGGATGCAAAAATTTGGGAAAAATGTGAGCCTGTTGGTGGTAACACCAACCCCTCCTATGCTAGAGTAGGGATTCAGCACAAATTTTGGAAGGGCTTTTGTTGGTGATGGTCCCAGCTCAACCACCTCTTGGCACCTGCCTGGGCCTGATCCTTGTGCAGCTGTGGGAGCCCTGAGCAGCCCTGCGTGTCCGGGGAGGAGTGGGAAGGGAAGGGATTGGGAAGGGTCTGAGGACAAAACAGGTTTGTGCCCTGTCTGCATGAAGAGGAGAGGGAGGAGCTGATATCCAGCTGTATCTGAAGAAAAGGGAATTTTTGAGTTGAATGGGATTTGGCAATCCCAGCACTTGACAGTGGCAGTGAAAACCAGTGCTGAGTTGGGGTATTTAAGCAGTGAGAAATATGTTAAGGGCTACTTAGCCAGGGTTTGTATTGCTATTTTCCCTTCTTACTGTTGTCCTGGTAGGACTGAAGCTGCTATAACAGAGAGGCTGAAGAAAGAACCATTTCTCTTAGGGTTCTTTTTTTATTTACTGTAAAAGAGGGTAATTCCAGTAGCTGTTCAGATAACAGCAGGCAGAAGAGAAACCATGCAGGGTTTTTTTTCTCAATGGTAGAAGCCATGCACCTTGGCCCTGCATCTCCTACGCAGGCACAGTGCTTCTCACTCCTGCAGGTGCATCCCACCTGCGCGGCCCCGGCTTGTTGGGTAAACAAAGGCAAAACTGGCCCCAACGGGCCATTCAGCAGCATTGCAAGATAAATGTGTGTTAGAGTAATTGATACTGGTAGAGGCTTATCCACAAACTGAGCGTTTTTAAAGGACTTCTTTCTGATAACTGAGGACAAAACAGGTTTGTGCCCTGTCTGCATGAAGAGGAGGGGGAGGAGCTGATATCCAGCTGTATCTGAAGAAAAGGGAATTTTTGAGTTGAATGGGATTTGGCAATCCCAGCACTTGACAGTGGCAGTGAAAACCAGTGCTGAGTTGGGATACTCAAGCAGTGAGAAATGTGTTAAGGGCTACTTAGCCAGGGTTTGTATTGCTATTTTCCCTTCTTACTGTTGTCCTTGTAGGACTGAAGCTGCTATAACAGAGAGGCTGAAGAAAGAACCATTTCTCTTAGGGTTCTTTTTTTATTTACTGTAAAAGAGGGTAATTCCGGTAGCTATTCAGACAACAGCAGGCAGAAGAGAAACCGTGCAGGGCTTTTTTTCTCATGCACCTTGGCCCTGCATCTCCTGCGCAGGCACAGTGCTTCTCACTCCTCACTCCTGCAGGTGCATCCCACCTGCGCGGCCCCGGCTTGTTGGGTAAACAAAGGCAAAACTGGCCCCAACGGGCCATTCAGCAGCATTGCAAGATAAATGTGTGTTAGAGTAATTGATACTGGTAGAGGCTTATCCACAAACTGAGCGTTTTTAAAGGACTTCTTTCTGATAAGTTTGTGCTCCCAGTGAATAGGCCAGGCAGAATGAATGTTCGAGTTGTCAACCCAACTACATCAAGAGGAGAAGAAATGAAGAAAGTTTCTAGGGCATGATCTCAGGTTGCATGTGGGACTGTATGAGTAGCTTTCAAGTCCAAATCTCGTTGGACTAATATTATCTTAATGGTGTCTGCCAGTGTTACAGATTTGCAAGTTTTGGGGGGCTTTGGAAGATAGAAACTTCTGCCATAAGGACTTTTCTGAATGTTGTTTTGACTGCTTGGGCACACAGAGTCTGACAGCCGTTCTTTATGAAGCGTCGTGCCGT
>NW_010583718.1:86573-112188 GCF_000705375.1 Tinamus guttatus | reverse complement strand
ACGCGCTGCTAGCCCTCAGCAAGACACCTTCCTGTGCTTGTTTTCATGCTAAAATTGAAATATTGCCGAGTGACTTTGCATGTGGGAGGGGGTGGTCCCCACAAAGATAAATGCATCTAAAAACAAGGTGCAAATTCAAGTTGTCTTGGAAGATTTTGGGGTGACAGCACTGGGCGTAGAGAGGTTATTAATGGAAACTGTAGACATGAGAGTTACCAGAATATGTTTCAGCTCATTACTCTTCCAAGTTTATTTTGAACACTCCTATAAGAAGTTTCTGATAATAATTTGCACGTGTTAGTGTCTGTCATGCAAGAGAAATAAAGCTGCTTTTTCCCTACTAAATTAACTGCCTGGCTCTTAAAAGGATTTCAGTCAAGCACATTGAAATATGGGAAGGACATTTAGGTAAAAATACATATACCTATAGCAAAGGTGTATACGTAGATTTTTCTGAGCTGTGGTCACTGGAGTTGGGTGTTACTTATTTTCTAAAGCAAGCTTCTTGGGTCTGAGTTTCAAGGTCCACTTTGTTAGCTCCCTGAGGTGACCCCGTGCTGAACAGTAAGCATGTAGCCATCTCATTTGATTCATTAACTCGTTATTACGTGCAGGAACCTTTGGGCCATTTGGGGTTGTTCATTTGGAACACATGGGCTGTAATTTTTTGGCAATTGCAGGCAAATCTGCTGCAGCGACCTGATAATTTGTGCCAGCTGAGTCATGTGCCTTCACAAGGCAGGGTTTGTTCAGCATGTCAGCTTCTTGCAACGATTCCATCAATTTTCCTTTGACAAAAACCATTGTAGGTTTTTGTAGGTTGGGGATTGCTTAATTTTAATGGCAGAGTTGTTATTCATGAATGTGTAAGCTTTTGTCTTGGTGCACAATCTCTTTGGTCACTTGCTTCCTCAATACAGAGGTATTTTTGCCACTTCAGATATGGTACTGAGGTGATCCATGAGTCATCCTCTTCTGTCGCTTTTGAGCTCCACTTGCCTTCTCTGTCTGGCTAATGAAATGGGATTGCAAGAAAGAATCTGCCTTAACACAAATAACCACACAGACTGCAGCTGTGGTGCTGTACTTGAGGAGAAATGCTCTAGAATAGAGTCAGGTTTGCAGGACTGGACTGGAGAAAAAAAACTATGAATATTTAAAAGCACTCCCAATCCCCCTCCTTGCCACCACACTTGATGTCCCAGCAGAACATAGTGGTTCCTCCGCACTCCCTGTCCTTCCTGCTCCAGGAAAGGCATCTCCGCAGCTCCTGGTTCAACATTGCAGCACACAGGTCTCCTTGAGGGGTCCTGCACACTTCAGAGGTGGTACATAGGAGTTATCCTGCTACACTAAAGTCCTCATAATCTTACTCTGAAACAAGATAGGAGCTACTTTCCAAGTCTGAGGAACACAGTGATGAAAGCACTGTGCAGAACTCTGCTATTCTTTGCAGACTGGTCCCTGACAATCATTTACAAGAACTGGCCTACACATAGCTAAACATTTAAAAAGATGAGGTACTGGAAGCAAAATAAACATTTTTGTATTTTTTTTTTCAGTGGGTGAGTTTGTGAGTGATGCCCTTCTGGTACCAGATAAATGCAAGTTCCTTCACCAGGAGAGAATGGATGTGTGTGAAACTCACCTGCACTGGCACACAGTTGCTAAAGAGGTACAGTAATCCTTTTATTTTTTTTCTCTCTCTTCCTTTTTTTTTTCTCTCTTCCTTTTTTTAGAGTTGTATCACTTCTCTGAGGATGAACTCAAGTTCATCAGTGACATGCAATAAAATAAGAAATATGCAGTAGTAGTTATGTATGTTAAAGTTCATTACATACACACCCACCCGTATTTGCTACCTCCTCTAGCTCGCTATTTTAATCCTGCTCAGGAAATCTTCATTGATAGTGCCCGGGCTTTGCCTTTTTCATTATCCTTCCTGTGTTTGCCAGAGTGCGGAGCGCTCTGTAGCGATAAACACACCTCAGAGGATGCAGCACAGAAGAAGGAGGGCTGATAAGGCATAAGACAAGGCATAGACAAGGACAGCTTGCAGTCAAACACAGAATTTTTACGATTCCTCCATACTTTATTGATAATGGAAATAAATCTTAACGTTACAATTGCTAATATATTTTGAGTGTTTTCATTCTTGTAAAGAGAGATTGTAATAGAAAAAATAGAAATGAGCTTTGAAAAGGTTTCTAGTTGTCGTTTTATTTGGAACCTTTTAGTTTGTATATTATCTCACCTCCTGGTTTTGAAATAGAAATTTGCTTGCCAATATTATTACATTTAAAATTCCTACTTGAATTGTACAGTTGCCACTCGAAGGAAGAAGAGCCCCTTACAGCAACAGTCCTGCATGCAGGGAAATTCTGGTCCGTGCAAACTTGAAATGGCACGGCCTAGAGCATTACTGTTCCCATTACTATTAACACTACTATTACTTCAGTAGCATTAATACCTCAGTAGGGCAAATAATGATTCTGCCTCAGAGTCTGCTGTTTTATGAGGCAGAGCCTGTGTGGTTTTTAGACAAGGGGATACAGAGTTGTCAAGTACATGAGAGGAGGCAAATCCTTCTCTATGGGGAAAGATTAAAGGACAGCAAGGAAGAGCTCGTTGCCTGCAGTGGTCATATATGAACCTGCACAAAGTGTAAGGATCTATGTAGAGGTAGGGAGCTACATACAGTACAAGTAGAGAATGAACATTTGAGCCACTCTAAATGGTGTTCAGTTACTCAAAAGTGCAGAAATTGTGCACAATACCTACCCCAACCTCCCATGGCTGTACACAGCAATATACGGTTTGTTGAGGACTGAGAGGTCTTGAGGCCCAGCTTCCTTCCTCACCATATTGTTATCTTTTTCTATTTCTTCTTCTGTAGTCCTGTAGTGAGAAGAGTATGAATCTGCATGACTATGGGATGCTGCTGCCCTGTGGCATCGACAAGTTTCGTGGTGTGGAGTTTGTTTGCTGCCCGTTAGCGGAGGAAAGCGACAATCTTGATTCAGCTGATGCCGAAGATGATGATTCAGATGTCTGGTGGGGAGGAGCAGATGCAGACTATGCAGATGGAAGGTAAGAGTGGCTTTTCTCCCTTCAACTTTTTAAAGATCCTTAAAATCTATCTGGAAAAAAACACAGTGTTGGAGAATGCTTCCTCCTTACTGAAATTTCTGCCACAGTTATAATAGTGGAAAGCTCCAGTATACTAACCTTTTTATCTATTTATTTATTTATTTGTAATTCTCTATATTAAAATTTACTGTTAATATAGCTATTGCATTTAATATGCTTCATCTTTTTTTTTCAGTGAGAATCAAAGTATATGCCTTTGCTGTATTTATAACAAAAATGCTGAAATGCATTATTGTGTAACGACTAAATGACAAACACTGTTCTGTAAGGTGCTTTGTGCAGTCTGGGGTACTGCAGCAGGTATTTGGACACCACAACTCTTGGAGGTTTTGAAGTGTCTTCATTTATAATAGATATTAGCTGTTTGCCTTCGTTATTGTAAGACTGTTTTTCTCCCAACAATTTCTACATGTGACCTGAAATGTGACATTAGGAAAGCCAGCTACTGTCTAGATACTGATGATGTTTCATTAATATACTTTACACATACTGCAGTTAAGATGGGAATTTCCTTTGCAAGACAGCAGTAGGTCAGAAAACAACTTACACCATGTGTTACTCTTCAGGGTCCCTTATGCATATAGGCTAATGTTAAGCCAAACTTGGGTTAAGACTGTGTTGCAACAAAAAGGCCCAGGCCCATCAAGGCCTTTTCATACTAATTTCTTGAATGCTTTAGGTGAGCTTGTGAGAGCACAATTTTATGGCCTAGCAACTGAGTTATAACCACTCTAAGATTAATTGCTTTATAAAACTAAGATCTAGGTTCAAATTTTTTGTGCTGTATAGACTTTCATCACTGCATACTATACTAAAAAGGTTAGAGAATGCAGTGTTTCTGGTTCTTAGATGATAATACTGATTTTTTTTTTTTTGAATAATATACAAAATTCCAAACTTGGGACAGATTAGAAATGAACCATGGAAATGACTAGGGACCGAATGAAGAGAATAATGTGGAAAAGTTAATAGTTCTGATGTGTGTAATTTTAGGCTTTATTAACAAACAAGATGGGGACAAGTTCTTGGAACACTATTGAGATGAAGGGCAGAGACTGACTTGATGTAATTTGATGAAACAAGATGACATTAAGAAAGTGAAAAATTAGAAGACATTTCACAATGGGCATCTAAGTCTTTCCTAACAAAGAAAAAAATAGTGTTGTAGGAAAGAGTTCTATATGAATAACGCAATGGATTAAATAAGCTAAACTAAAGACTATTTCCTATTGTAAATCACAATTCTCTCTCAAAGGTGAAAGATTAAATGGTCTTATTTAAGAAACCTGCATCGGGCAATGTCGTATCATACACCTTGATGCATTTAGGCTTTTTTTTGTGCTTTGGACTTCAAGAGTTGTCAAAGCACAGCAGTTTATAACACTTCAGTGAGATTTGTAAACTAGCCTATGGGCTAGTGGTGACTGCAGTGGTTCTTTATATTTGGTTTAGTCTTAGGAAAATAAATGTTCCCAAGAATATGAAGTGAGACATGAATGCGTATTTTGAACTGATAGGGAGAAAATGGCTTTTGCCTTTTTTTTCTTTTTTTTCTTTTAGCAATTTTCTCTTTTCATATATCTGCGCAAAGACTCCTAAATATTTTTGAAGAGCTTCATAATTTATTTCTGGGTTGTTTCACATTTGCCGCTAAACATTTACTTGATTTACTGTTCTCATCCATTTTGTTCCTCATAAAGCAGTTCAGTATTCAAATAGATAGTTCAAGAGTAACTTCAGACATACATCCTGGAGGAGCAGGAACTGGATTGCTTTTGAATCAATTTCTGAAGTTCCAAACAAGTACCCATATTTTTTCTTCCATAGAAGTGCTTACAAAAAGTGTGAAAGGGTCTTTTTGCGGGGCACTAGTACTTCAAGGGCAGGTGGAGAGCCAAGTGCTTTGTAATTCTTTCACACTGACTCATTCCTATCTTGTGCTGCCTCTTCAGCTTCCCAGCAGTTTTTAAACCGTGTGTACTGCAGCCAGAAATAATCTCGAAACTTAAAAATGTATTTATTTTAAAAAGTATCAATTGCTCGTGCGACAGTAGGTGGCAGTTCAATTTGTGTGTATATCTACATGCATATAAATACACACACATACTCACGCATATATGCATGTACATTTGTGTGTGTATAAATACATTTATGTGCGTCTTAGCCTTGAACTGCTTATTAAGGAGGAAGGAGGAGAACAGAAGTGAAAAGTACAGTGATGCTTTCCCAATGCTTTTATGCTGTTAAAGCAGTTTTGTTGGGAATGTTTACTTAAGTCTATATATTTATTTATTTCTACCATAAATGGGTAATCTTACAGTTACAATGTTTGTTTAATCTCAAAGCCTCCCAAAGAGTTTAATATCCTTCTGTGTATAGCTACATTAGCGGGACACACTATGAAAGGAAGGTGCTGGTAGGTCTTACATGAAGTAATGCTCACTCCACTTTTCAATATCTTTGAACTGTCTGAAGTAAAATCCTATGTCAGAAACTGTGGATTCTTGATAAAGTCCCTCTTTTGGCAAATCAGCTGAATAAATTATTCGTGAAAAAGCATCCACTCATGAATCATTATAGCGTTTACTTGGCTTGGATCAAGCGAGTGCAATTTGTTGCTGTCTTCCAAAGGCGGCTTTTAAGATGTACATTACTGTAAATAAAAAGACTCTTGGTGTGGACTTCAAAGGGCAGTTCCAGGAGATGCTCGTGGGTTGCTTTTCTGACCACTGCTACAAGTACTGCAAAATAATGCCGTCCATACAAAGACAGCAAGATGAGAGGACGTGAGCTTGTCCTTTCAGAGAAGTACCTTATGCTATTACTTTATCTTTAAAAGCCTTTTAACATGGATTTCCGTCTGGGATTCCTTAACATTCCTGTTGCAGCAGTTACTGCAGTCATCACTGCTTCTCCCTGTTCCCATCCATGAGCCAGGTGCCCCCAGCCAGTTCCTTGGCTTGGGAGGAAGAGCCTCGAGGCCGGCCGCTTCATCCCCTACTGCTGTAAAGCCTTACCCGAGCACGGGAGCGTGGCAACCCTTAGCAAAAACCGTCACTCCCCCGGCAGAGTCATCACGGCTCGCTGCCGAGGCTGGGGCGGATGGGGGTGAATGGGTACGCGGTGGCGGTGGCCACGGCAGCCGTGTCGCAGCCTTCCTCCTCCTGGCGTGAGTGTAGGGGGGTGCTCTGCTTCCTTAAGGGCCTTGTGACGTAAACTCGGGAAATGCAGTCGGATAAAACACTTGTGACTGCTTTAAGAAGCTCGCGTCAAAGCGGAGATGATGAGATGATGTATTTGAGATAGAGGTGCCAACCTGAAAAGCAAATGACTATATCTGTGTTTCTCAAAATTGCTTTAGTGACAGAACAGAAGCCAATAAATGTAGATGATGGGTTTTAAAATAACTTCGTAGCTCACACTGTTTGGATCTGGATTTGAATGTGCTTGCTTTTATGGTGCTAAACACTTAGAGGAATCCCTGCGTCATTCACTTTCTATGTGCCCTTTTCCAGAGTGTCCCTTATTTTGGCTCCCAACAGCCACCTCTGGAGCAGAGCCTCTGTGCCTTGGGGTGGGTGTCTTTGCTCGGTCCGTGTTGGTTTTGCTCCGCGCGCAGCAGGACGCGGAGCCGGGCGGCGCGGCGCCTCGCCGGCCCTGCTCAGGAGGAGCAGGGAGCTCGGGCGCGCGGGGAGGAGGTGACGCGTCCCCCCCTCGTTAATTCCCAAGTGTCGGGTCATGCTTGTCCCAACATCTCCTTCAGCTCTGACTGGGAGGTCACAGGCGTCTTGAGCTGTGCCGTTCTTTGCAGTTATCCCCACTTTTAATTAAGAATTAAAAGAAGGGCTGCCTGAGAGACAGCCAGATGTACCTGCTGCCTTCCAATGCAGCTGCAGAGCCACCCCTCTCTAGCTGCAGTACAGCCAAATAACCCAAGAGCTCTGGTTGCCCTTGAGATTCAGCCTTGCTCTGTGGTTCCCTGCCCGTGTCTCAGTGCTTGGCAGTACTGGTACCCGGTGCTGAACATCTTCAGGAGCGATAGTCAGGTTGAAAATTCCCAGATTTTCCTTATGTGTCTCTTATGTGCCTCTCCTCTTCAATAAGTAATCCACAGTAATGTAGTCCACTTTCTTCTCTCTATTCATCCTTTTTGCCTCAGTGATAGACACCTTGGAAAGCTCTTCTTGATTTCCTTCCTGAATTCAAAAGTATCATGAAAGTCTTCTAAAATTTCTGGTATTTTTTCCTAATGGTGCAAGTAGCATTATCCTATGTGCCCATTATGCTTCCAGGTGACATCCTGTGCATCTAGTTGCCAGTTTAGTTTTAGCATTTGGGGGATGGGGAATCACAGGGACCAGGCAGGGCTGCTTTTTTGATTAATTTCTTTATAAAGATTCTTACACTTTTTTTTTTCTTTCAGCATCTAGCTCTTTTTATGTCTTTGTCTCAAGAGGTAATAAGATGCCAACACACATTAGCTTTACCTAATTTACTCACATTTTAAGTGTCGAGAAGTTAACCTGAACTGATGTTCAGTTATAATCGAAATTCCCTAGGGTGTTGTCATTAAATCAGGGTGTCACAAAGTGTGTTTAAATTGGCCGTAGTCATATAGTGCCCTGACTTAATGTAGCAACACACTAAGTCCTCATGGTATGCTGGACTCCTGCCTTGACATAAACTGGCAGGCTAAATAGAGACTTGGCTGTCTGCCTGTGGCAAATATTTGTGAAAAATTCTGAAATCTACATAGTGACACACAGAAAGTAAAGTTAGTAGGCAAATGTGGTGAGTATACAAGGAACCTATGGTAATTTAAAAAGTCAAATGCCGTGGATTTTGTTGATTTTCTTCCATGTGGAAGATTCCCTGCCCTTTTGGGCAAACCTGGCCGCTGCTCCTCAATTGCTGTTGTTTGGTTCTGTGCTCAGCAGAGCAGCGGGAGAGCTGCGGCAGGCGAGAGGCGCGGAGCTCGCCCGGGCTTTGCAGCTCGAGGTGGTGAGTGCGGCTCAGCGACACAGCGCGGCACACAGCGTGGCGGTTCAGTGCTCCTTGGGCTTCTGGAGTTTTTGTGGTGGAACTTAGTTTGCTTTTCTTCCTAATTTTAACTAAGCCAGCGTCAATTTACAGACATAATATTACCATGTATCTTGAATATCTCTTGCTATTGCTGCATTTCACATTTTTACACGATTTGGGTTTCTCTCTCGTAAAGGCAGTTTTTTAGTATTTAGACTTGGATAGTGCTCGGTAAGTTTTTTATAGCTGTTCTGTCCTTTCTCATATGGAGTTTGTTAAAATTCTGAAAGCAAAGAAATGCAGGAGTGTTAATGACTGTAGAAAGACTGATAGTGTTGGATTTCTTAGAACGTGTAAAGTTAGAATAGAACTGATGAAACAGCATATTGCTTTAAGAGGTAATTACAGCAGTGCTGAGTTGGCAAATCTAATCACCTCTTGAGTATAAAGCATTAACTGAAGTGATGGACGAGCCTATGGGTGGAATGAATTAATCCAATTGAGGAAGTGATGAGTAGGAAACAGCCAAGCTCTCGTGCCCCCTTACGGAAGCGGTTTGCCAGCTATGCAGATCGCCAATATGGCTTAAGTGAATGTTGAGCCCTTTCCAGGCAGTTAAAGGCATAAAACTTGCACATTTAAGAGCTGGTTGATTTGCAGAGAAGAGCTACATTTTTATTACCTCACAAAACTGAGTCACCAGCTGCAGAGCTTTCCTTAAGTAATAGGCAGAAAATGGATGAGTAAAAAGTGGAGGTACTCACTTGCAAAGCCTGAAAAGTTCGAGGGAAAAGGTTCTCGATATATGTTCGTTTAGTAATCAACTGAAAAAGAAAAAAAAAACCTTCTGATAAATCTATTAGATGTTCTAAAAACTTACTATGAAATATTTTTAAAAATTATTTTTATATGTACGTATCTTTGTATATGCATACACCATCTTGGTGAGAGATAGTATAGGTTAAATTTATTACTCTGTCCTTCTCTAAAAGTGACAGAGGTTTTGCTGAATCCTTCTTCAAAAGGAAGGTTTTGTTTCACAGATTAAGCTAGGTGGGTTTTGAAAGAGCATGCTTGCATGTGAGTCATCAGGTACCTTCTGCGAATGTGCCTCAAATGGTTCCACGCAGGTCAGCTGCAGAGAAATTCCTTGTGGTGTGAAGTATGCTTTCCTGTTCAGCTATGTGGAAAGCATAAGTATCTGTTAGAGGCAGAAAATTAGATTAAAAGATTTTTAATGCAACTCTTCATGTTTTCCACCAAAATTAATGAAATCAAGCATGTTTTTCTACTGTAAAGGGTTTAAAAATACAGTAAAAGGAAGAGGAGGAATGGGAAAGTTGGAAGCACAATTTAGCTTCAATATGTGCTAAGAACACAGAATCAACCAGTCAACCTTGAGCAAGTTTGTTTTCTTGCCTGTTAGTTTGCTAAATTGTTCCTAATCGAAAGCATGATAATGAGGTCCTCTGAAATGTACCGTTTTGTTGTGTGGATTCCAAGCATGTGTCATACTTGGGTAATTTCCTTTGTCTTTCACAATTGTGCTGTGTTTTAAGGCATTAACACTTAGTCTTTTGCAGTGATTGATTTGGCATTCAGTTTTTCCGTTACCTGTTTCCTCTTCCACTTTTAAATACCTTTGCTTTGGAGCTTCCCCGTATACTCTATATATTCAGCCAAAAAAGTATTGTTAAGCTAGTGGAAACAGCTTCCTTACAGGTTCCATCCCTTTGCATGTTTCCTGAAGTTCCTTCGCTGGATCTGCATGAGGCCAAGTGCTTCTTTAGGTGGTAGGGGTGATGTTAACTTTGTGCCTGTCCGAAGCTGGGGCAGCAGCAGGATGGGAGTCCCCGCAGCAGTCAGCTTCATGGAAGGACGTCGGGGTGCTTGAACTGCCATCAGCTTGAGCAAACGTGCCTGGCTTTGCTGCCTGGACGCCGGCTGTGGACGCGGCTCCTCTCCTGCAATCCGCTTTGCCGTAGCTATTTGCTCAGTCTTAGTGGCTGGTGAAATCCACAGTCCAGATGGGATCTATTTGCAATAAAATATTGTTGAAAAAGCATAATGCGTGCTAATCTTTCCAGATCTTAAAACATCTGTCTTTAACACCTTGTCATTTTTTTTCACTCGGTGATTGGGTGTATGTTTTTAAGTTGTTATTCAGCAAAATCCTAATTTAAGTGAATCAAGATGGATTGGAGTTTGCTGCAGACAAACATGAGCCACTTTCTAAAGTCAGTAATTAGTGCCTAGGTATATTATATCCTAAACTGAAAGTTTTTCCCCCCTTTTTTTTTTGTCTGAAGTTAATAATTGCAGAAGAAACGTCTTCTCAGTATGGAAGGAGCTTATGGTACAGTCCCATGAGTTCTGAAACATAGTTAGAAGGAAGACTAATGATTCTTTTAATTTATATTCTGCCACAGTACCTATTGTAGATTACTAGAATACTAAAAGGAAGCTTTCTTTCACTAATGTCTTCATTTCTAGAACAGCAGGAGGTAGCATAGCTCATTTTCCTTCACTTGCTTTTACCTTTCCTTCAGTGCCATCCTCATGAAGTGGCAGGATGATGCACAATTCTGTGGAAAATAAATAAATAATAGATTGTGGTTAGCTCTTATTCAAGTGATAAATTAATAAATTTATTAGATATGCATTGCATATTGATAGTTTAAACATGGCTTGTAAATATGTGATGAAGTAGATAGTGGATGTGTTTTTTAAAACACAAATACGCTCATCAGAGACACGGTAGTTAGTGTGTTTTCATTTAACTTGGTTTTATGGAGCCAGTTACATTTTTTGGCAACCGCAACCCGAAGCTCCTGCGTTATCTGCAGCGTCAGGCAGTGATGCTGGGACTGCTGAGCTCCGTGTACCTGCCTGCACATATCCACGTGAAGGTCGTGTCGGTGGCTTGTATTACTGACCCATGACTCTCCTCGTGTGCTGGAGAGAGGCCTCATTTCCATGACAGGGAGTTGGGTCTTAATATCCCTCGTACGGGAAGGTTGAGGCAACAGCTTCAAAGCCATGGTGCATCTGCTGCTAACGGGAATTGCTGCCCCCGTTGGCCAGAAGCCTCCAGATGAGCCGCGCTGACGTGCAGTGTGTGGGGCCTGCAAGACCTCCATGGCTGCGCTCAGGCCTAACAATCTACCTCCCTTGTTTACTGCTGTATCATTAAATTCAGCTGATTATAATGTGGTTTTGCGAATATGTGAACTTGTCAGCATGTCAGGTAATTTTTTTGATCAGCCTTTGGAAAATCCTGTCACCAGCACTGTTAAGCCAAGGCAAAGTGTCAACAATTCCGTGTAAATGAGATGCTGCAGCCTGTGCTGCTAATAAAGCCCTGTCTGGGGTGGTGTCAGGGGATTATAGAGAAAAAGCTGTCAAGATATCATGGCTCCAAAAGAAACAAGACCGAGTCATACGCTCTCGCCGAGGAAGGCGAGTTGTAGTAACAGCAGGAAGCGAGTGTACCCGCTACATTTATTTACGTGGAGAAAACTTGCAGGCTTCTGAGTGTGCACATGTGTTTTTCTGTAAACAAATTGAAAGCTGTGGATTTGAGCTGAATGCTGAGGTGAAAGGTGTGCAGAATAAGCTGGACACAGCGACAGGAGGGCAGCCCTGTAGTGAGGCTCATGGCGAAAGGGGAAGGGGCAGCAGAGCTTTTCGTGCGACACGGAGGTACGGAGATCTCTGCACTCCGCGACAGAGGGGCTTTTGTCCTGGATTGCAGACATTGTGCTGTCTTGCCAATGTTGAAATAACACTTTGTCCCTTTGCTGAACTAGTCTGTTCTGGATGCTCTTTGATGGTCCAGAATGATAGCAGCAATAGAATCCAAAGAAACAAAACCGAGCATTTTTTTTTCATGTTTCTCACAAGGCATATTAGCTTTTATGATACTAAAAATATGTCAAGTCATCCCAGTGTCTTTGTTTACCACAGAAGCACAACAAAATCTGACACTGTTTATGCTAAAGTTGTGTCTTCAAGCACAATGCTCACACTTGTCTTACTAACCGCAGATGCAGGGCGGACCCTCAGCGGGCCCTCTCCCCTTTCCAGCAGCATCGCAGCCCTGCGAGTAGTAGAGATGAGAGTTTCTTTAAAAGCCTGCGGTTAGTTATGACCCTCTCTATCATGAGAGCTCAAAGAAAATGTTAAACAGGGGCATGATTTCTAAAGTCCAATTAATGGCATTTTAATTCTGTAAGAAAATGGCAAACCGTTCCACTTAAGTGTCAGAATCTAAGGCAGAGATGCTTCTGTTTTATTTGTTCCTTTTCCTTGTACCTTGCAGTAAAATAAATCCTGTGAAATACTGCCCCTGTGGTTGAGTCTTGCAGAATATGTTACAAGCAGAAATAAGATTTTTCCAGAAATGATCAAAAAAGTAGAAAGAATATTCTAGGACATACCAAAATGTCCATATAAATAAAAATATAAATAAAAATGATTTGCTTCCCACTGGTGATACTGAAACAAATTCAGCCTCTGGATTTCACTGTTCTAGGCGGTGACCCTAGCTCAGCAATAGTTTCTCAAAAAAGAAGTACGGATTGAAAAGAGAATTTTGTTCTGCCATCCTGCTGCCTTTACACACACATGTGAGAGAAAACACAGGTTGCCTGCAAGTTAAGAATTTCCCAGCAGAGTGCTGTGGACTTGCATAGTCCTGTGAGTTGCTTTTATGTAGCTAAAAAACAGATGGATATTGGATGCATGCATAAAATTATTTTTGAAATGGCTTTCCATGTGTCTAATTGACTTTCCTTTGTCTCATTAGTTTGTTTTTGTTCTTTTCTTTTTTTTAAAAAAAGCAACTTTTGAGTGAGCTTGCCAGTATCTGAGAGTAATGATTCATGTGAAAGGAAGATGAAAAAGAATTGCATTTTTTTAAACGTTTTTTTTTTTGTTTCTGTATGTCTAGCATAGGTAGGAGCGAGATAGACAGATAGAACAGCTCTCTTTAATGTTGAAAGGCATATTATATCCAATGCTTTTGATGAAAAGTTGGGTGTATTATACTCAGGATGGTTAGGGTAAATGTAGATACCCCAGACTGGAAGCTCATTAGTATTGCAGTCAGAAACAGATACCGGGGTTTAAAAGCCCACCCTGCTCTTGTAGTTGAAAGGTGACAGTATACTGAGGGCAATTGTTTTGTGTGTATAAAAAGGTGACATACTTGATTAAAAAATTCCAAAAAAGAAATACGCTGTTTAAAAGGGAGCCACTGAAAATGAAGTAGAAAGTCTTGACTTTGCTATAAATAGAATACCAATAGAAAATGATACAGAGTGCGTATGGTTTTGCTCCCTTTTCATTTATTTCTGTTGTATGGATATTAAAAAATGTCATCCCTTAATCGGAGCATTTTGGCAAATGAATTAATACCGCAACCATTTTTATATATAAAACGTATCTGGGCTTTACACAATGGAAAGCCTAATTACTCCTCCCCCTTGTTTCTGGAGGCTACATGTTTGGCAGCGGGGAGCAAACAGATTCATTCTTGTTTGGAGACTCGTTTTTTTCCCAGTACACTTAGGTATATGACATTCGAGAATCTCATATATATATTATTTCTTAACATCACCTTAAAATCATACTAACAAGTATATTGTTCTCCTCTCTGCTCTATCTACTACAAATTTGAAAGCAAACATATTATAAAATGAAATGTTAGAGGCTGAGCAATGCTTGAAGAGATAGCAAAGGGAGGGAGACAGGTTGTCTTGATGTAGGAGTCTGGCATCCATGATGCCATGGAAAAGATGAGAAGCCTTTTGTGTGCGATGGTGATGGAGACTCTACTGCCTGCTTGGATATTTAGATATCATTTACTCAGTCAATCCTAAATAGAAGAGCAGATTAATAAAAATGCGACCTTGACACAGCCAGGTGCTAGGAAGCATTTCAAAAGCAGCAACAGCAGTAGGTCTGTGCTAAGCATTTTGGTCTGTAACCTCTAAATTATACAGAATGAAGAGTGATCCCAGAAAATTCCTGACATATTGAGCCCCCGGTAAAAGCCTATGTGCAGCATCTCCTTCCATCATCAAAGGCTGATTAAAGCTTGGAAAGTGTTTAAGCAGTTTTCTGAATAGCCATTTAAAGCATTATGATGTATAAAGATATTTATCCCAATTGTTTTTTTTTTTTTTAACATGGACAGGAATACTTGTGCTTACATTCTATACATGACTTTCTATACATGGTATTTCTGCACATGACAGCTCATTAGGACCAAAGATTTGTATTTATTTTATTTTTTTGGTGAGCATGCAGGTTCTGCCTGAGGTGATGGCCTCAGCAGCATCAGAGTGCAGCCATCCCCTCTAGCCATCCTGGTTGTCCCCCCACTCCTTCCCTCAAGGACGTTCTGCACTGGAAATCTTTTATTTTGGGCACGTTTTCCAGTAGACTTTGTCCAAGCAGGAAGCTCTGCACAGTTTTTTAAAGTGACATGTCAGTGCAGAAAGCTGAGCGCTGTTCTAGCAGCAGGGCAAAGAAGCCGGCAGCCGCCTTAGAAGGTTCCGGATCGGCGCTAGGTTTGAGGCTGAGCAGGCAGGGGAGGGCGGCGGGCAGGCCCGGTCATGGCGCCCCTCACTGGGAGACCCACTGCGGCCCAGAAGCTCCCGAGGGCTGCTTGGGCCTCGGCGTGCGTGTGAGCAGTGCCGTGTTTGGAGCTAACCTGGGCTTCTTTCGAAATAAAACCCCATTATTTGACAGCAGCATGAAGCAGCATATCTGGAGTGTTGCTCAGCTGTCCAAATACGGCACTGCTGGTGGGGATCCTCTTTTCCATCCTTGCATGAAAGGAGGAATTCTCTTCTGGCATCTTGATAGCCAGTTTTCTCCCAGACTTGTTAATGCTGACTTTTGGTGTTTCTGATTTACCCATCTTTGCTGGGTCATCCCAGGGTCCCTGCTTCTTCACAGCGGGGAGGGGAAGAAGAAGCAGGTGCCTTGTGGTCTTCACAGGGTTTCTGAATAAAACATTCTCACTTGTCAGTTGAAGTTGTTGTGTGGCTGACAAGAGCATTCTCGCTTTCTCCATTTAGTGATGATAAGGTAACAGAAGAGCATCAAGAGGAAGATGAGGAGC
Organism: Tinamus guttatus; assembly: GCF_000705375.1. The sequence continues at coordinate 96,884 of NW_010583718.1, read as the reverse complement.
TCACAGTTGTGGAAGATGATGACGCTGATGATGACGACGATGACGGGGATGAAATTGAAGAGGAGACAGAGGAATACGAGGAGGCAACTGAAAGAACAACCAGTATCGCTACCACTACCACTACAACCACAGAATCTGTGGAAGAAGTAGTCAGAGGTAAATTTGCGTGCAGTGAGCTTGGGGTTGGAAAATCTGATATTCTTGCTCTGTATATTAGCCCTTTACAACAAAAATGTTCCAAACAGCAAAATACCCTAGGGTGCAGCATTGTTGTGCTTTGGCTTCTAGGTCTTGCAAATTGGTTCCTCCTCCCTTTTTCCATTAAGTATGTTCTTTGGAGGTCCATCTTCCTAGAAAGTCTGGTTATTGTATATTATTATTTTCATGGAAATTGATAGGGTTGTGTGTTTTTTGTAAAGTAACAAACTTTTGAATGAAGCTTTTCTCTCCACAACACATATTTGAATGAAGTCTTCCTATATTTAAATTTTAATCAGAGCAATTCCATACGATAGAAATCTCTGCAAGATAGATAATGATTCTTCTGCCGTGCTTACAACTTCACCAATAATTGCAGGAGATGATAGCAGAAAAAGTGATGAAGAGCTGCAGTTAAAATGAATGGGATTGGGACTTGCAGGAGATAGACACAAAACAGCATAGATTTGGAGTGCAGTGAGACAAGGCTGAAAACACCTGGCCTTGGCTCCTTTTGTCTCACCTCCTACCTTGAGGGCTGCTAGAACAGCCCTGCTTTGGTGTGTGTGCTTAGCTGTCCTTTCCTCCTGAACCTCGCTGTGGACGTTCGGCAGAGCAGATAGCGAAGGAGAGGGGTGAGCACTACATGTCCAAGCAAATATTTAGAACAAGGAGAGTTTTTTCATATAGTTTTTTCTCTTCAGCCTGTGCGGAGATACACTCATCAAAAATGTTAATACTTCAATGAAATTACGTGCAAATGTTTCTTTCTGAGGCTGGAGAGGCAGCTGTATGCATCTGCCTTACGTAACTCTGGATGTTTCACTCAGCTATTGGAGGGCCACTTTGGCAGCAGGGGGAATTATATTTAAATCTTTAAGCCAATTAAATGTATTACCATATACAAGCTTTCACAGCCCAGGGTTGAAATGCCCTGTTCTCACAAGTAAATGAATATTAAAAAAAAAAAAAGTACCTTTAATGGGATTTTGAATGAGTGGAAATGAGAACAAATTAGGTAGACTGTATTTCTTCACTGAGGTTGATATTTCAAAGAGGTTAAGATGCTTAGCCTTCAGGGTATTAGGTCGTAATAATATGAATGTAGAGGCAAAGTATGGAAGTCACCTTAAAAATACATTTTCAAAAGTTATGTTTGCCAACTAAAAATGCAGACCTGCCACCCTGTTTTTCCAGAGTCTAAAAGTAACCGCTTTTTGGTTAGCATCTCTAAAATATGTGGTAGAGACAAGAATGGGGCTGTGGATGAGGTGAGGGCGGTGTGTTTCGGATAGAGATTTTCGGAGCGGTTCTGCCACAGCCTCTCAGGCTTTCCGACTCCCTGTTTGCTTGCAGCGACCTGGGTGTGCTGATATTGCTGCCTGGTGGGCACTAATGATGTCTAACAGAACTGCACCGTGCAAACACTTGTTCACCTGGAAATGAAGAAGCTTGTGACTGATACGTAGCTTTGGCCCTTGGTTCTCCTTCCCATGTTGCACTTGAGAGAAGCTGCCCCCCGGGCTCCCTGATCCTCCTGATATTGCTAGCAGATCCAGGATAGAAAGCATCTGCTGTGAATTTGCTGTTGGAAACAGAAGAAGAGTTTTTCATTTTCCTCATACATGAAAAAGGCAGAGGTGTCTTGTAGGCCATTTACAAGGGATCCATACTCTGCAAACCATTTGGAAGCCCCTCCAGATAGGCTGCTGTGTCAGATCTTCCTTCTAGTGGACTTGAGCAGTGTTCAGGCCTCAAGTGTTAGTCCATGCAGTTGAGAAAATGTATCCTAGAATACTCCCCATGGGAGTATTCTTCGCAGCCCATTTTTTGCTATACTTTCTGGGGCTGTGACTGACACTATGTCACAGCACTGAAGAGCACAGGAATTAGCTTTGTCCAGTTCTGTAGTTGTTGCTTTTCCTATGTGAAATCATCATGGGCTGGTTCTCTTCTAAAACCATAAATTAAGATCTATTTGTGGGTTGGTACTGAGCCTTTTCTCCCACAGATCAATGCAGTGATTGCCATCAGCCATAAATATGCATAAACGTTATACTTTATAGACACTTGAGCCATTGTAGAATCAATTTGTCAGGCAGCCTTATTTCTATGCATCTTTTAATGAATTGTGATCAAAATAGCAATTGTAGAACTACTTGCAAACTTATTTTCAGCAAAAACAATTACAATCTTGCCTAGAGAACGACAGATGCCATTGACAGGAAAATAGTCTTTTCATTCATTTTCTGTAGCAACCATATTTTTATAAGCTCTAATGTTTATTCAAAAAAGTGAGGGAAAGGGATGATTTTATTTATTTCTACTGCTTTTCCTAGCACAATACTTGCCAATATTCCCTTTCCTGCCTTTGATGAGGGTTCATCTCTACTATTGGTTTTCAGATGGAGCAGGGCAACAGATGGAGTTTAAATTTTCAGATATGCTGTTGCTGGGCCTCAAATATTAAATCTCCTTCACTGCGGGACTGAGGCTGATGGGATCCAAAGAGTCAGTTCATTTCAAGTCTGCATTTTTTCACCTTCAGTCCCTGGGAGATGTTATCGCTGAATTCTTGCTGAGCGATGTGTGACTAGTTGTATGAAGCCCTCCAGAAGCAGAGTGGCTGTTGATGCTGAGCTTGTTTGGAGCACGAGGGTGACTTTGATGGCCAGTACAAGCAGCAGGGCAGTTTGAGGCCCGCTGTCCTCTCCGCGATGCGGATGCTGCAGAGCTGCTGCGGAGACCTCCCAGCTCCGGGTGACTCTTGCAGCACGTGACCCAAGCAGAAATTCGGCTCTCCCAGCATGTGGAACTGGCTCTGATTTTGGTTCTGCTCTTGCCCTGCACTGCAGGGGATGAGAAAAATCAGTCTCTTCTATCTTGCAGCAAAGAATAAGCAGTTTGAGCTTAATGTCTCCTGTCAACATGGGAAGCTATCAGGGTTCATTTAAACGAAAGCAACGGGGTCAGTGCAGCAGCCTGGCAAAAACGCTTGGCAGCTTTTCCACATACCTGTCAGCAGATGTGAGAGATTCAGCAGAAGGTCGCCCTGCCTCATCTGGCATGTAATGCTGCCCTTTAGCGACTGGTTTTGCTTTCTCTTATTCAGCTGGATTTCTTTAAACATTTAGGAGCGAATTTAAGCAGAGCTGCTCGACGTGACATTTTAACTATGCTTGCAATCTGGAGTTGCAAGGGAAGACACCATATGGTGCTTTCCTAGCAAGAGAGGAGGAGTCTGAGGTTGGTGTGCAGCTCTTGGCCTTACTGAGCTAGGATACATTTTTGCTGCACATTTATGTGCATTTATTCACTCAGTATCACTTACTATCTATTCTAAGGCAAGGCAGATTATCACTGAAATTTCTAGTCCCATCAGGTCTAAATTTGGGGATAAAAATAATCCTATATTAATCCTATACACTAGATCAGCTACGCTTTTTTCACCCTCAGCTGTTTTGTCCTATTTGCTTCTATGAAAGGTTACTATCTTTCTTTTCAAGTAGTTCTTTGTTTTTTCTGATTTGCTTTAAGGCTATGAAGTATGCTTTATTTTGAAAATGATAATGCTACATTGCGTATTAAGAAAGTCTACACAATTCCAAAAGAATAGTGTACATTGTAGTGACTACCTTTTTTTTTCTTTCTTATGATGAGATCTTCATTTAAAATGATAATCTAACATAAACAAGAACTAATAAAATTAACATAATTGTTTTGCATTACAATAACTGACAGCATTTAATTGGACATTATAATTTTAAACACATCTATTGCATCATAATACTTCAAATTATATTGAGATTAGAAGAATTTATTTTTTGGTATTTAGTAATCTTGCTTGATGAGAAAGCAACATATTTATATTTTAGATAGGGCAGGCATACTGAAAAATACAGTAATTCTGTTGTTTTACATAAGCTTGGAGAGTGGAGAATGGTTTAATTTGAAATATACCCTGTCAGAAGAAATCCTCTGATAATCTGTTTCCCTGAGAGAAAATTATCATTTTAGTGTATTGAAACACTAATTAATTGGGTATTTTCTTTTGTTGTGTGCAGTTTGTTTAACAATGTGCTACCTTACCTGGGACACAGTCAGTGTCACCTGGGAGACTTGTTTATCTCCATCTTTTTCATCTAGTATTTTTGCACAAGTAAATAGGAAGTGTGGTTTTATGCATCAACTCTAGCCAAGTGCACTGTCAGATTTTTTTTTTTAATTTCGTTTTCTAAATATCCCCCCTCCAGTAAAAAAACATTAGAGAGAGAAATTCGATCTTGATAGTTTAGGGTAGAAGTTGCAATGTTAAGGTATTTAACTGTCTTAGAAGAGATGTGCTTTAGTCTTGCATTTAGAAGTCATCATTATGTTTTTTTGTTTTAACTTTCTCTCTAGAAAGTATTTAGCAGTAGTGTAGCCAAGGCACCAACTTCAATCTCAGACCGTGTGCCAGCTTCACAGGTGTCTCTGCCTAGTTCCAAACTTCTTAAAATTAGTTTTTGTCTTTGAATACTCAAATGAAAACTTGACTGCCTCTTCTAACCGTGTGTTCATAATGAGAAGTTTCCTTGTTTTGGTGAAATTATCTTCTAATACTGTCCTTTTGATTCATTTATTGAGAAAAACAGTATTGTACATTTTTTTGGAACAACAGTAAAGAATAAAAAGAAGTACATATGCTCTTCAATTTGTCCTAACCAACCCTAGTTGGTTAACACCAAGTTGAAAAATGGAGGCTAGTACAGGTGCATGCGTAGTTAGTAGGTAGTTGGTGTCCCCGAGCCTGAGTTCCTGAAGACTTGGAAGCTCAAATCACCCCCCTTGAAGCATTATGTCTGAGTGCTTGTTATGGGGTGCGCTTGAGAGGTTGATGCCTTTGTGCTTTCTTGCATCGATCAATTGCTCTGCAGTGAGGTATGAACAATGAGATGGGAAATCATGGTACCATTTACTCAAGCAGCCGGGTGCCTTGCTTGCCTGCTCCCTGCACAAGTAGGATAGAAATCAGCTTCTGTCTCCTGTCAGCTTCAACAGCATAAATACAAGGCTTGCGAGTTGGAACATTATGTCTGCATACTTTATATTAAATATATATTTCATACTTCATTTGAAGCAACGTTCTTGGAAGAGAGGGAGTGAAGGGACGGATGTGAAACCTCCTGGTGGCTTTACCCAATGCCATTTGTGCGTATAACCTCAGGGATGTTGTTCAGCTTTGCTGGAAAAAGGGTCATGGCTACATTGCCAGGCTGCTCTTTAGGAATGTTTCCAAGGTTTGAAAATAACTTTGGGATTCTTACTTGGAGGGGACTGTGCAAAGATGAAGGCTTGACAGGTAAATACATAATATCCTCCAATACCATGGCTAAATTACAGAGTGCTTGCAAGACAACCTGCTGGCATCTTTCTTCTGAGGTGAAGTGTTTTCTCAAAAGTGTAAACTAAATATAGGTAGTAGCTCCCAAGACAAATCAGAGTTGGTTGGCTAACTCCTCCTACTTGTCTTTAGGTTGTTTTGTTATCTTCACATTTAATTTCTAGTTTAAGGCTCGGAACAACCTTTCAATGAGCTTAGTTCTCATGGTCGTATAAAAAAACTCATATCCCGAAGAAAATAATGAGTAATCTTAGTGTTTGCATGGCAGAAGTGTGTTAAGGTATCAAAAAAACCCTTATTTTTTCCCATTAGAAGTTTAAATTTATTTCAGATTCCTTAAATGAAAATGCTAGTATTCACAGAGGAAAGGTTAGTCCCATATGAGTGTGAGAAAGAAAAATGCATGAAATGCAGATTTTGAAATAATACAATTATAATTTCATTTTGATTTGAAATAAGTTTTCTCCGAGGAACAGAAAGAAACGATTTACATTGTAATGAAAAGTCTTAAAATGTGATTCAGAACCATATTTTTACATTTCCCCGTGTAAAAACTGCTCATCAAAGCTAACATCAAAATGTTTGCACATAGATTTTATCCAAATCCCCTAACAAGTCTCTGGTAAGCTGCTATTTATGGAAGAACTCTATGTAGAGCCACTGTAAATCAGTATCCTAGTAAAACTGTGCATTTCCTGGGATGCTAAAATCTATACTTTTCAGAGGAAAAATAACAATCATTCCCTGTGTTTAGTGTGACTAATTTTTTTTTAGTCTATAACTTTATCTACTGATTAAAAAGCAAGTCAAAGCATGAGCCACAGAAATGTCCCTCAAGGAGCAATCTGTTCACTTGGTTCAAAACGGCTCCTTTCATGACAAGAGGTTGGAAGAAGAATAAGAAGTTCGTAATGAGGAGATGTGATGTACACCTTCTTGATTAACTCAAAAATAATTTGTCAAAAACAAGATTTCAGAGAGGGAAGGTATTGGCAAATATAATCTTTGATAGAAGGCACAGAGGAAATTTTAGCATTTTATTTAATTCTTCAAGGATTGTTTGAAAACCATAAAGACCTGGAAAGTTTGATTTAGACCAGTTAGGAACAAGAATTGTGACAGAGTCTCATCCTCTTTTACCTAATTTCGTGGAGCCAAAGTGTGCATCTTTGGTGGGGAAGGGTGAACAAGTTCCTGGTACAAAGCAAAGGTCCGTCTTGCTGCCCCGGTTGGTGCAAATTTTAGAACAAGGAAAATTGAACTACACAGTGGCAAAAAATGTAAGTCATCTTGTATTCAGCAACAAGGAAGCAAAGATAGCTTTTAATTTCTTAATGAATCATTTAGCCGTGTATGCTGCCTGGATTTTTTGGAAATTTCTTTGGAAATATCTTGTATTCAGCAACAAGGAAGCAAACATAGCTTTTAGTTTCTTAATGAATCATTTAGCCATGTATGCTGCCTGCAGCTGATTTCTTTGGAAATAACTATAGCTCTTACATCATAGACTCAGTACCAGTGGAAGGGAATAATTTGCATGGCTATTATTTTTCCTTGGCCCAAGAAAACCTGGAGAAGTTCCCACCTCAGCAGGCCTGTTCCCATCCTCTCGCTTTAGCCAGTTCTGCTGAGGATTGAACATTGTGGCCCTGTCATATGGGCACAAATGCTGGGTGCTATGAGGGAACACAGGAGGACAGCAGAGGTGGTGGCCAGCGGTGGTGGCCACCAGGTGTTCCGTGGCTTGGGCCAGCAGGACTCTTGCAGTAAAGAAGCACATTAAGGGGCCCATGTGTGTTGCACATGAGACCATTTCTGTCACCCAGAGCAAAGAGGTGGGCTGTGCGGGAAGGACGTGCCCTGCGGCGGCACCAGCTCCCCGTGGGGCACCAGGCAGGGCCTCGCCGCAGCGCTTGGCTCCGACATCCGGCCCCATTTGGCTCTTGCTGTTCTGAGTGCGCTAAGCCGTGATCTCCTGTGTACTGCTCCACTGCTTCGCAATGCATATGAATGGATTCGGCTTCCAAAAAGCTAATTCCTTGCTACCACTGGCATCAGTTATTCAACGGGCAGTTGCCGTCATCTTTGCATATTATTTGCACAAGTAGAAAAGCTGACTGAATCTGTGAGCCTTTCTCATCCCATAGAAATTACACTGCAAGCAGTAATAAACCTGTCTTAATAGTAAAACTGGCATTTCAAGGGAAACCTAAAAGGTGTTTCCTATGTAGATTGAAGAGGTTAGCGTTAACTAATTTTAAAAGAAAGACTGAGTTATTGAAACCTTTCTGTGTTGAAATGATATTTCTTCTTGGCAAAAACTCTTGTCTCTACCTGTCTCTTTAATGCCGTCAGTCAAGATTCAGCTTTAATTGGCAGGCAGCAGCCCTTCCAGAGCTGTCCAGAGTTTGCTTTGTGTGAAGTCTGGGACTGCGTAATTGGATCGCAGGGCTGGATTTTATTTAAAATAAATCAGAAGAGTCACACATGCTAAATGTGGTATATAATTAATCATGAAGTAACATACAATTAATTGTATTTAACATTTTGTACAATTAAATACTCTTGTTTTGTTTTTTTCTTAAAGTAACAAACAGGTAGATGCAGAACTGAAACATTTGTAATACAGTCTTGATAACTGAATACATGGCTCGGTTTCTTCTAGACCAAAACCAATTTTTAACACTTATGCATACTACCTGTGAACCTGATAAATACATGTGTAAAATTATATTTATTGTTTTAGAGAGTTAAGCAAATATGGATGCATGTTGAATAATGATGACAAGCTAATGCAAAATGTATTTAGTAAAGAACAGTTCTCCCAGGGAGAGTGAAGTCATCTATTATTTATCAAGACAGACTCAGAAAAGATCATTTTTTTCATAGCCAGAATCTTAGAGATGATGAGAGTGCAGGGGATTTTCAATGCTAATGCGCTGATACTTTTTTATACCTTTAGACCCTTAGGAGTCCGCCTTCCACAAAACTGAAATTTGTGCTGTAAATTTAGAAGCCTCTAGTGAACATACCGGTTTGTTGCAGATGCTGTGTGTGGGATGAAAGCAAACAAGGGATATATTGATGCTTAGCGTTATGTAGCTTTGCAAATGGCATATAGCGTGTGGGGCAGATAAAATTGTTTTTTTTTCTGTTTGGAACATTGTTTGTAAAGGGTTATATATTTACATGTATAATTGGCTGAATTCCAAATTGCAAGCAGGTTTTGCTTTCTCTTCACTTAATTTGTGCAGTTTGTTTTTTTCCCTCGGGTTTTCATGTTTTGCAGGATATGGGCAAAGACTGTGACAGCTCACAGCGAAAACAGATTAGACAGTTTTTACTTTTTTTTTTTTCCTGTACATAATCACTGTGGATGAGATAAATCTATGGCACTAGTTTGAGATATACATATGTGTGCATGTATACATATATAATATATGTATATATGCCTCAAACCATGAATTATAAACCATGGGATGATTATACATAAATAGGTGTATGAAGAGAATTTGTTTTCCTGTGCACATTGTAAATGGTCTTTTTTAATAGGTAAGGAATCTCAGTTTGGGTGGGCATGGGGATGTATATAACTAGGAAAAAGAGAGCATCTTCTGACCTCTGCTGTCAGGTGTCTCCCATAAAGACTCAAAATATAGTCTTTAACTTCAGTAAAGTTACTTAATTTGCCTCTTGGGCAGTGGTAATCCATTATGTCTTTGTCCACATACCCTGCCAGTAATGGAGCAATGATACAGATATGGACTAAGTGACATTAATATAGAAAGTTGATCCTGCTGAGGCTTGGGAATGGAGAAACTTCATCCTGGCGTGGCTGCCGCCATACTGGATCGTATTTCAGTGTGATGGCTCCAGGGCAAAATCCTCCAAGCAGTCCACGGTTAGACTGGTTGAAGGCGTGGGCAGATGTAGTGCTAGAAGACCGAGTCGGAGCCATCGGTGCTTCAGACTTGCTCTTGCACGGGAGGGTCTCGCTCCGTGTGCAAACGCTGAGCGCTGCCCAGCAGAGCCGTGCGGGCGGCGGGGGGAGCGTGGCCGTGGGGCTAAAGGCGGTTCCTCCGGCTCTCCCGCAAGCAGAGGTGTGCTCGGAGCAGGCCGAGACGGGTCCGTGCCGCGCCATGATCTCCCGCTGGTACTTTGACGTGAGCGAAGGCAAGTGCGCACCCTTCTTTTACGGCGGCTGCGGCGGCAACCGGAACAACTTTGACTCGGAGGAGTACTGCCTGGCCGTCTGCGGCAGCGTCAGTAAGTGCGGCCCGGCGCCGCCGCGGCCCTCGCGCCTCTGCTGCCACTAACCTCCCTCCCGGCGAGGCGCTCTGCCCGCCGCCTTCGCTCGGCCTCCTCCTCGCCTCCTCCTCGTCAGCTCCTCCTTTGCTCTCTCTAACCGGGCAGGGTAGTGGGGACTTCTTCACGCACTAGGTGGGCTTCCGCAGAGTGGTAGGCAAAGGCGACGTAGACATCTCCATAGATGAGGCTTTCATGCTTACTTTGTCCTAAAACCTTCTGTAGAAGCGTGTTGACTTTCTGTGTGTCTCTGTCTTTGTGCATGTACAACATGGGTACAGGGGAAAAATTGAATTTTAGGAAAGCCTCAGGTAAGTTTAAAAATAGCTCATAGTCTGTAGAGTATATTTTCATGCTTTCTTCCCTTCTTTCCTTCTTTCTTTCTTTCTTTCTTTCTTTCTTTCTTTCTTTCTTTCTTTCTTTCT
>NW_010583718.1:58654-86342 GCF_000705375.1 Tinamus guttatus | reverse complement strand
TCTTTCCTTCCTTCCTTCCTTCCTTCCTTCCTTCCTTCCTTCCTTCCTTCCTTCCTTCCTTCCTTCCTTCCTTCCTTCCTTCCTTCCTTCCTTCCTTCCTTCCGTCTGTCTTTCTTTCTGTCTTTCTTTCTTTCTGTCTTTCTTTCTGTCTTTCTTTCTTTTTTCTTTCCAAAGCATTCCAATGTCATAATATCAAAATGTTTATTCACAGCCATGGAAGAAGTGTGTGTGTTTTTTTCTTCTTTCCTTTTCAAGTTTTATTTGAATGTTTTTCAAGGATAATGGAAGAATTGCTTTTCAACTTCTAGGTTTCCTTATGGAGCATGATGCACATGAATGTGAATGACGTCCTGCCTCTTTTGTTTAACATTTCATGTACTACTTAACATATCATCTGCCTTGTCTGCTCACATTCTTAGTAGCTATAGCTGCCATTTACAACTAAAGCATTAGAGACCAATTATACATTTCACTACCCTGTCCACTCACAAAGATGGACAGAGCAGAATAGAAGGGTGCACATTAGGGCCACATTTATTTTTAAAATTTTCAAATTGTGCCCAGGAACGTTTGGAATAAGTGGCAAACTTAAAAGTTCATGTGAATATTTGCAGAGCCGTAGCAAGGCATGGTATATGTGTCATGAAGTAGAGAGCCGACCTGTGTTTTCCTGAAGTGGGAGCAAGAGCAGTGATGGAGGCAGAATTGCTGCTCTCACGCTCCAACTTGCCTTCCTCTCCTTGCCTGTGGGAACTGTTCCTGGTGAGACTCCCTGGAGGGACGCGGAAAGGTACCCGCAAGAAGAGCGAGGAAGATACCGCATAGGCAGTGATCAAAAAATGTGACTTTGTAGTCCTCACAGAAACTTAATTTAGACAGCAAAAGAGTTTTAGAGCAGAAGGTTTTATGCATCAAAAATGCAGGATACGTGATGCTGAGGGACAGCAGACATGTAGATAACATAATGAGGAAAGAAAAGCAAAGCTAAATTGAAGGTAGCTGCATAATGCAGATTAGAGGCATATAAAAAATATGCAGTGAGAGAGATGTTTAACTTTTGTCCTAGAAAAGCCATTTGACATCTTGTGCATTTAATTTCAGGTTAACTGATTTTTTTTTTCTTTACTGTTATGGACAACAGAATTTGTAACAGTTGGATTTAATTGGATTTACTTGAATAGAATTCGGGATGCTTTGGCGTTGGCTTGGCCGAGGAGCCAAGGAAAGTCACCAGACTGAGGACTGTCTGATGTTATATCTGCTACAAGAGTATCTGAGTTCCCTTGCCCAGAAGTGTATTAAAAAAAAAAAAAAAAGCTCCATTCATCTACCATATATTCAATGTTCAGCAACATAAGATTGAATGAAAAATAGCTATTGGCCATTTGTGTTGTACATTTTAATTTTATGAATCCTTATTGCCTTTACCAGTCTCGCTGCAAAATGTAAACTACCTCCGTGAAGGCTGGACAGCAGTATAAATAGATTTGTCTTATATTTTGACTCTTGTAAGATTGAAGTGGTTTTGTTAGAATTCCAGTTTTTACAGATTTGTTTTGGCTTTTGCCATTCAAGCTGAGCCATATGGATGCATTTTGGTGCCCAAATTCTGTAGTAGGGTTCTGTGCAGAAACAAAACTCACCCTCTCTAGTGTATCTTGCAAGCAGAGCTGCAGTTATTCAGCCAGCGCTGAGACTTTCATTTCTGGCTTGTATAATACTGTGAAGCTGGTACCTAAAGGGAGAGGTGTTGCTGTCTACCAGAGCAGTCAGGTCACACAGACCTCACGCGAATTAAATAGTACAACTTGGAGGGATGAGATCCTGACTTGTCACATTGATAATACAATGATGCTGCCTTCCATGTGCAGATTGTACGTGAAAACGTGGCACAGGCTGGTTGTGACAGTAAGCAACAGCATTTATGCCATGAGGAATATCAGAAGGACTCTGCTCAGACCCCCTTCCTAGCAAACAAGTGATCTTATTGCAAGAAACATCCTGTTACAAGGGGTGGTCTTGGCGTGATCCTGAAAAGAGAGTTATGGAGTGCATGAAACTTGCCAGTGAGGCTGTCCCCTTCTTCCAGCTTGTCTTTCGGCAGCGAACTTGTGCAGCTTGTGCTCGTGCTATTGGGAAGGATAAATAGCCTTCCCTTCTAAGATTGACGGTTCTTTCACAGCATGTGAAATCAGAAGTGAAAAAAGAAATGGCTTCTAAATTTAATCAAGCTGTACAACAAATCCATTAGGAAATTCCATTGAGCCCAGGAGATTCCCCCATCCACCCCTCCTCTTTCTGTTAGAGTTTAGTTCTTCGTTTGGTTCAGTGAAAATAAAACCAAGGAAAGAGCATTACCATTTTTTGTGTATCTTGGTTTGCTGCAAGAAACTTGTTGGTCTCAATCTTTTTATGCTTAAGAAAAATACCTTAACTACTGGGGTAAAAGAAGAAGCCCTTTAAATAAATTTTGTCACTTGGATCAAGCCTCTTTTCCCTTTCTGCCACCTCCAATTTTATGAAAGAGAGTGGGAGGGAAAAACAGTGGAGAGGACCTTTCCGTCTGGGAATTCTTCAGTCACTCCTCTTTCTTCCTAACGTTTTTCTTCTATTTCTTTTTCCTGTCACCGTAAATTTAACCTTTCTTTCAATCCTCGCGCATTCCCCCTGCCATTCACATTTATCTTTATTTCCTTACTCCTTTCTTCATTCCTTCTCTCTCCAGTGGTCATGTTGCTGCTGTTCCCTAGTGTCCTATAAATCTCCAGTAAGCAGGATACAGGGTGTGTGGAAAGCACACGGTAGTTTGTGGATCTATATATCTAGAGGTAGAAGAGTGAAGTTCCCGCAGGGGAGAGCTGACCTGACTGCGCCGGGATCCTCCGGAGGCTCCTTGGGCAGGTCGGGAAGCAGGGCTGCCTGGCCAGCAGGGCACGCGCAGCACAGGCGGGCGCCAGATCAGCAAGCCCCACTGGAACGGGTACGTACCTGCCCTAGCCCCAAGGATCTTGTTACCAGCTCCCGTAGCCTGCCAGACCCTGAGCCATCTTTCCATTGGTTTTTGGTAAGGCTGTTCAATACTGTGCACAGCTTCTGCTCACTGCAAGAACCCGAACGTTGACTGTGTGGCTGTCCGTATTGGGTGCTCTGAAACAGTTAGGGTCTGCCAGATGGGTGATGCAGATTTAATGATTTCAAATCAGGTGAATATTGGCCAGAGTAAGCAGGTGATGATTTAAGTGCCCTTATCAAAGGAACTATTTTTGTCATATTATCAAGTGAAAAAATAATATATTGTAGAAATCTTTTTACTTGTCTATAATTGTTGCTTGTTAAACATCTTTAAAATTAAAAGAAATATACTTTTTCAGTAAATACTGTTTTGAAATGATGTTAATATTGATGTTTTATCTTGCAGACAGAAGGAGCTTCAAAGTCTGGAAAATTCTTTCTTTTAAATGACTTTAATTTAAGGACCGTTACATTCAATCCAGCGCTCTCACCATTTGCTATAGCTGTGACATGGGAAATTTAGAACATTATGAAACCCTTATTGCAATATTTTAGTTTGATCTTCATCTAAAGTTGTAGTAAATCAGACTGTTGTGGCTCAATCAAGTATTGAAGATTTTTACGTAACATTGAAATGCCCATTTATAAAATAGTTTTTTTTTCATTATTATTGTACTAATTTAGTAAGGCTAACAACAGAGTGGACCAAGAGGCTGCCATGTTGACAGTTACCTCCTTTACCTTCTATAGTCTGGGTCCTAGTGAAAAGTTTACATGCAAGATGATTTCTTTTTGATTATTTTAGAGCATGATCACTGATGCTTTGTGTGAATTTCGATAGAATTGTATTTATTTTCTAGACTAAATGCTGGAGTGTTACAAAGCTGCTAAACTGTTAATTGTGGTTTGTGAATGGCACATACTTTATTTTGATCTCAAATAGAAGAGATGAAAAGAAGTAGAGATTGTAACTAAGGAGCTACAGTTTCATAATATACATGGATCTTCACACCCTACAAATACGTGGTAAGGTGGTGTGCTCAAGACCTAGACTAGTATTAAAGATCTACTTTTGCTGCTTTTTGTATAGGCTAACCTTGCCTTGCCTTGCCTTCTGGCTAGTATTAGCCCTTCAATAATCAATGAGTTTTGCTGCTTTTTGTATAGGCTAACCTCGCCTTGCCTTCTGGCTAGTATCAGCCCTTCAATAATCAATGAAATTGGGTCTTAAAATATTTTCCATTTGTACTCTTAAGCGAGGGAAAATATATTACCTGCACTGTTTTACATTGTGCAGTTCAATTTCTCTTCCAAGGTAGCACATATAATAGTTGGTACCTTCTCAGAGCAAAGGCTTAAAGATGATGCTGCCTTTGTTTTTGGTTGTTAGCAATTTCCTTAATGTATTTTATCTGTTTGGGATCTTGGCATCTCTAATTAACAGAGAGTAAGATGTTTTGGCAGCTGAACTTGCATGCCAGCTTCCAGAACACGTTGTAAGCGATAAAGAGGTAAAGAGCTGCAGTGCCTTCGCGTAAGCAGAATGGTAAAATATACGTGGTTTTTAGTTAGGAAGGACATTTTAATCCTCTATCTTATTTATCAGATGATTGCTCATTTTATCTGTAATGCTTCAGAGACTGCTTGAGCTTGAGGTTGGAAGGGAAGCTTTAACACAGAAAGCAGGCAGACGTATAGAACACATTCATCTGATATAGATGGTATTGCCCTTTCTCTGTTCTTGAAGTTTATGGGGTAATTGGCAGGCCTGTGTCTATAAAAGCTGTAGAGCTTGAAAGTTGCTTTATCACAGAAATGCATTTTTGACAATGCACTTAGTATTGGAAAGTATTCATCACAGTGAACTAGCTGTAGCCCTAATTTTTCACCCCGCTATAGGAGACATGATTTAAAATACAGAAGTCTAGCACTAACATTTCAAATCCTAACAAGCCACCTTTACAAGCATGATACTGCAAGGAAACATTTCACTAAGTAAAAGCCTTTTATCAGAATGAATGGGGTAGAGGAGGAAGGAAATTTTTACAAATACACAAAGCCAATCCCACTAGAATAGCTCATGACTTTATCATAAAGGCTCTTTGTATTCATTTTTTATCACTACTCCTGAACTACCAGTAAAGGGGAAAATGCCTCTCAAGGCTTCACTTAAATATGTCCTTTCCCCATCATCTCCAGCATAGGTTGCCTGCATCTGCTGGATTGAATTTTCTCTGGTGTAGAAATTAGACTAAATCACACGTCTTGATGAAGCTGAGGCAAATTTTAGGCAGTACAAAGGAAAGCTTAAGAAAAAAAAAACATGTTTTTGCAGTTGTTCATGGTGAGTCCGTGAGGTTTATCATTCAGTACTCATCAAACATAAATGGAGTTTTAGTATCCAAACTGTTAATTTTGACTGGCAGGTTTAGTGAGTGTAAATGACTAATTTACCTTCATCTATATAAATTTGTAATCATCCTTCACCCTTGAATCAAATGTAAAAGCAGTGTTGGAATGTATCTGGGGTGGGGGAGGGAGGTAAAGTTTAACATTCAAAAAAGAAATGATCCAAACATTTCCATCTACAAGAGTTTGACTATTGATAGTTTGAAGCACTAGGAATTTTATTTATGTCATTTAGTGACTTATCACAGATGTATTCAAGGGGAGAAGCAGGGAATAGACCTGAAGACAAGTTGAAACAAGATGATCATTTTGAACCGAGGGAAGAAAAGAACTGAAGAACTTGGAGTGAGTGATCTGAGCAACTAATGGCTGAGATAAATATCGAGTGGATATTAGCAAGGCAAAGTTGCATTTGTCAGGGCAGGAGAAAAGACAAGTGTAATCATGCAGATGGCAGTGAAAGCGTGAAGGAGAGTTTTAGCTCACAAGAATTGTTAAATAAGAAAAACAAAGTTAAAGCTGGTTAAGATGGCAGTATTATCTTGAGCTCAGGCAAAAGATGAAGAACAGTATGAGTAATAGTATTCTTTTTTTTCTCCAAGTTGTTTCTTTGAGGGATTTCAGTAAACCATCTTTCAAGCTGCCTCTTTTTTGATGCATTACCAGATATTCAAATTGTAACATATCAAAGGAATATAGTGTCAGTCTTGGCAAAGTAAAATTTAAGAGGGACTATCACTTGCAAACATGATATAATATTTTTTTTTCAACTCAATACATTAATTATATTTTCTGCCAAAGTTGCTATCTTGACCAGTAGTTAGTCTTTGAATACTAATGAAGATTATGAATTATTACAGAATGTATCTACAGACTTGAGTGACAAGGCAGTTTAGCCTTGCTAAACTCATGGTGGTAGATAATAAAAGCAATAAGAAAACCCAACTATTAATAAAGGGAAGATGGTCCTGATGGAGCACGGATGCAGATCAGGTTCTCTTACATATGTTGACTCTGTTCATGTCGCCTCTGCCTGGAGTCTTTTTCAATTAAACTAGTAGGTGTTTTTAAGCAGCCTGCTTTCTGATCTGCCATGGGAACATTCATCTCATATGACAAAACTTTGGAAACTATTGTATCAGAATTCCTTATTTTTTTATGAAGGAAATTCCGTTTGCAAAGGCTTTTGGGGTGTCACAGTATCAGGAGAAAGCAAACGTGCAAGATGAAAAAAATAAAATTCATCGGAATGAGTGTGATCAGCATGAGTGATGAATGCATAGCTGAAATGGATGGACCTTAATATCAATGAAAATCTTAATTAGAGTTCATATGATTGAACGTGCTTGCTGGAAATTAAAAAGCGGACAGCTGGAGTTGAGTGATCTGAAGGGTAGGGATCCCAGGCTCTGAATGCAATCAGCACAATTTACTGCTCTGCAATTAGCTTCCAGGTGGGGAAATGTGCTGATGAGTCGCAAGTCGAAAGCCCTGGCTCTCGGAGCTCAGTCTTTTCAAAACATTGGCATTTGTGCAGTTATGGGGACTGCCAATGAGGGATGTGCAGAAGGTCTGTGCACGTATCCAGAGGGTCTCGCCGAACACCTTCAGTGCCCTCCTTCAGCCTTTTGGTTAAGGGTCTCTCTTATGTAGCTCTTCTCTAAAGTAGTTTGCTGAGGTCCCTGGTAACACTGTAGCTGTGATTGCAGAAATTTATTTCTGGAGTTAAAGAAACCTTTGCATCATCTAAAAGTGAAAAGTAAAATGATTCGGCACTTGCTTGAAGATGAAGGAAGTGGGAACAGTGATAACGTAGGAAAGAGTTTCTGCAGGAAAGAGATAAGTAACAAGTGCCAGTGTTAAAACTTCGGCCTCCTTGAGTCTTCAAAGAAAAAAAAACAGGGGTTGCATCAAGGGGTTACACCAGCGCGCAGAGCCCATCACTGCTGCCTACTTTCCCCCCAAACATAAAGGCAACACAAAACAAACACACCACAAACACAGTAGGAAAATTCAAAAACTGGGGACATTTCTGGTGTTGATTTTCACAAGTTCTCACTTGGATTGCTGACTTTGGAAGGAATTTTCTCCTTCATTCCACCCCTTTTTTGGCTTAGATGGTGTAAAAAAAGTGATCTTGATGAAAGAATGTATGAAGATAAGGTTATTAAGACTGGGAATTTTGAGTGGAAAAGAAATGAGAACATCTGTCTGCATTTATAATTTTATAGATTATGTATTGTATATCAATGCACTGTACTTACAGTTTAGGATTTTATTGTTCCCTGCCCTGTTATTCATTTCTATACTAAAAAAAAAAGGATTAGTTTAGCAAATACTTCTCTCTGAGCAATTAAATTGTATTAAACTTCACTACCTACTGTGTAGTAACTCATCCTGGCACATCCTTTTCACTGCATATAAAATAATGGTCATTTATCATAATCTGTCACTCAACTCACTGCGAGAGTCAGAGCACCAGGCGCAGTGAAATCGGGTTTTCCAGGTCTTAGTACCTGGTATTCTCACCTCCTTGGAAACGCTCTGGTAGGTGTCCTAGCGGGAAGTCAGGGCATCGTCAGAAAACCTGGCCCTTAAAGGCCAGGCATGTGAGACAGCATCTTTTGAAAATCAGACCTTAAATATACAGATGGCTTAACAGACCTCATTGCAAATTCCTGTGACCTTTTTTCCTGTTTCAATAAATTAAAGGTTAAATTTGCATAATTTATTGGACAGTCATTTAGATTGTCACTTCTTTCCACACACCTTTGTACAGACTTGAGAAGTTCAGTGGAAAAAAGAAAAAGATAGAAAAAAGATTGAGAAATATGGAGAGTATGTATTCAGTCTTCTACAAAAACCTGAGGGTGTCCTAGGAAGCTGGGAGGAGAAAGGGTGAGGCAAAGGAGCATTTTGTTTGCACAGAGCATCTTTCAACTGTGGAAATCATTGCTCTAGCATGTTTTGAAAGTTAAATTTCATGTGAGTTTGGAAGAAAAAATGGTCATGGAAGGAAAAATCCGGGAAGGATAGCTTTAAAACATTGTAACAGGGTATTTACATGTGGCTCAAGAGCCCACGAGTGTCAGATCTGCAAGCTGGCAGTGTCTCCTTAAATTTTCCCTGCCCACATATATTCTTCCCTCAGGATGTTCCCATGTTCTCTTAACCTCTGTCAGGAAGCAAGACCCTAAAATAGATGGCATTTCTTTCCGGTGCTCTTAAATTTCTTCCTGCTTTTTAATATATATATTTTTAATTGAATTAAAATGTTCCATACTTAAGAGCAACATTCAATTTTTGTAATTTCTGGGGCTTGTTGGGAAGCTTCTGTGTTTTTGTTTATTGCAATAGTTCAGTAATAAAGATGTTTGCAAAATGTAAATATTGTGATTAAATATTCATGGAAGAAATCTAAAAATGGCGGAAGAGTGATAATTCACTGCCTGTGATTTCCCACTGGATTTTTTTGGTTGCTTGTAGGGTTTTTTATTTGATTTTGCTGAGACAAGGAAGGCTTTTCCTTTGATCCAGTGAGTACCTTACAAAATATGTTGGTTGATTTACTTTAGCAGCAGCTAAAATCATATTTGTGTCAAATGCACCCAAGGCCAAAGGCTTTCTGCTCTTGTTTCTGCTTGTTTTGCTTTTGGGTTGCCCCTGTAATGTAAAATCTAAGGAAGAGTTTTGGATTTTGGAAAAATTAACAGTTTATCTTAAGATCTGAAAATGCATTTCCTTGGAACTGATATATGGAAAGCTTGATGGAACTAACATGTGAAAAGCTTGCAGTTTTTTAGTTGTTTTTCTTTAAGTCATCAGTTTGAACAAAAAAAAACAATTTAACGTAGATAAGTTTGCATTTCAGCTAGCTTTTGAGAGAGTAGTAATAAACAAACATGGACTCAGTTTCTCAGACTGAATTTCAGGTTGAAGTTTGCTTCTGCTGTAGATTTGAGGAATGTTCGGGGGGTTTTCTTGTGTTGTTTTGTTTTCCTACCTGTATTAGTCCCTTTACTAAAATGTATTTCTTCTGTACCCAAAAGTAAAGTTAACTAAAGTACGTGTAGTCAAATTAATTTAAGAAGATCTTGTGCAACTATATGTACACTCTCCATTTGTTTGTTAGACTATTTAAACTGACTTTGCAATTGTTGAACAAAATGTGACCAGGGAAATGAGACTATGTAATAACATATTAAGGAATAATGTAGCTGAAATGAAATAGTTGATCATCATTAGAAAACTTTTTACATGGCTGCTATGTCCCTAGCACAGAAATGCTACACTAGTTATAATCCAGAAGCTGCTGGATGCTACTGCATAATTAAAGAATCGTTGCCTACTCGGCTTAAATTACTGGAAAGGTAAATCTTCCTGGTCCTGGTGGAGTAGGTGTAGCCTGCTTATCTGACAGGAATTTGCAGAGATCAGTGCATTCTTGCTGATTATTTGCGGCATCAATAAGGAGTTTTCATAGTCAAAGTTGTTACGAATAAAATAAATATCTGTGAGAACAGAATGCATTAAGGGAAGAACTTGAGGCATTTCATTAGAGCATTGGGGGGACCATAGGTTCTTAAAAATGTGTTTGTCTTGGCACTTGTGAATGCTACAGTTTAAAATAACCTAATAAAAATAAATTATACATAAATAAATAAACTAATATATAAAGCACATAATTTTGGAGAGGGCTTTCTGCTGGTTTATGTACTTTGCTCTTTGCTATTTTTCTTTCTTTGAAATTTTCCTTTGCCAGTCGTTCCTAATCTGCTTGAATGATACTGCTTTCTTAATTCTAAAGTTTCTCCATTATAAAGTAGAGGAAATCTTTATATACATTTACTGCATATAATATACTTGATTAAAAAAAATACATTTTTGGAAGCTATATGTCCCTTTTTGTGGCTAAATGAACTTGCTTTGTTCTGATAGAAATAAAAGCAGATGCTTCTTTCTCATTTTATCTATTCTTCCTATTTGGCCTACGCTAAACTGATAAATCTGCTTTTCTTCCCTTCCCCCTCCCTTGCCCTGCCCTCTCTCGCCCTCACAATTCTCCTCAGTCCCCACCACAGCCGCCAGCACTCCAGACGCCGTGGACAAATACTTGGAGACGCCGGGGGATGAGAATGAGCATGCCCATTTCCAGAAAGCCAAGGAGAGACTTGAGGCTAAGCATCGTGAAAGGATGTCTCAGGTAAGGGGGCTTGTCTTTCATTCAACATGTGGCAACAGGTTTTATTTCTGACACCACGGGACGTGTGGACTCCCTCGTGCTCCCATTTCCCAAGGCTTCTACCAGCTGCCCTGCCCATCTGCAGTGCTGCAGATTTATCATTTGCTGCCTTTCTGACTACGTATCTGTGAATTTAGCTGTCTTGCACACGCACTGGCTTCAATCACATCCATGATCATAGGTTGCTGCGATTCACTTGTACTGGTAAAAAGGGAAAAAAAAAAAAAAAAAAGATCTCGTCTTTGCAGAAGAATGATGGGTTTGTGGGATTCTTTTTTAAAAAAAATACAGACCTTGACCACTCTGTAGTTCATCCTTTCTTTGTACCAGGGAAATTCCTTATAGGTAGCTTCATTTGGGCAGGTGGATATATATGAAATGCATCTAAACACAAAGAAAAAAGGAAAAAAAAATAGTGCCTTTGAACTGAATAATCAAAATCTTTTATTACTATAGCCCAAGAGGCTCATATAGACTGAAGCTGTTACCCATGTTTACTCCTGTTGAGCACTGATGAGTTACCACTACTTCAGAAAAAGGGATAATAATAGAAAAGCCAGCAAAAATTTTGACAGTCCTGCTCTAATAATAGCAAAGGAAAATATAAAAGGTCTGAAAGAAAGCATGTGATGCATATTTTAGAATGAAACAGCGACAGAAAAATAATGTACCATAATTTGGAAGCCCTGCCTTTTCTCTGTAGGTATTTCACTGTAATATCTCACTGCAGCTTTCTTCCCTGGTTGAATTTTCAGTTTTTCTCAGTATTACAGATACATAAGCCAGGCTTTTGGTGCCAAAATGATTGTGAAGGTCCAAAATGAGGCTTTTAGGAAAAGTTCCCCTCTGCTAGTGCTCTTGGCCTTGTGCTTTGCTCATAGAGAGGCCAGGGTGTCTTACAGGAAGGCCATCAGCAAATGCTTCAGGTGTTCAAGAATTACAAGATCTGAAGGAAGCGTGGAAAAAACAGTTTACCAGCCTTTGTTTCCTGCCCCTTGTAAACTGTGCTATCTGTGTGCCATGCTGCTGAGCTGCTTATCTGGCAATTTATTAAAAAATTGCTTTTTAGTCTTCCTTTTAAATTAATTAGATTCATTAAATGTTTTTAACGGAAAGTTTAATTTTAAATTATATTGAAAAAATTCTAAATAGATTACGCACTTGGTAAGCTTTAACGGAAGTTTGTCATTTAAATAAAAAATAAAACAAGAAGTTAACTACCAAGAGCCCCTGACTAAGCCCTCTAGCCACAAAGGAAATATTTTATTCAATTCAGTTTCTTCAGATTGTTGCTCAAAGTCATCAGTTTTCAAAGCTGAGAAATGGGGCTTGTAAAAGAGGCAGGGATGCCCATTTTTCTTTTATTAAGAAAACAGAAGGAATGATCAGTGTCTTTGAAGAAAGGACTAAGTAATTCACGAATCTGGATAAGTGTGATAATCGGAAATAATTGTCCTTAGTAAATACAGATGGTACTTCCTCCTTTTTAAATGAAGTAGATAGTTTTAAAAGTGTGCTTGATTGGATGTACGCTTTTCTTTGTCAAAAATATTTCTTAGGCATTTCAGTTCACATGTAAAACGTAATCATCTGAGTAGGAAGCATTTTTAACCATTCAAAAAATTTTTAAAATTGAAATCAAGCGTTTTAATCAAAACGCCGTCCTGGCGAACGCAGGCTCTGTGCTTGTTGCCTTTCTGCACTTTCCCTTCTCACAGCTCCTGCTTGCTTTGCCCTCTCGGGAGGATCCGCACTGCTCTTTCTAAAGGCCGTATCAGGCCAGAGTCCATGGCCCGAAAGCTGCCCCTGCCCAGCTCTCCGGGCCGTCCTTGTGCCCCGAGCAGACGCAGCTCCCGTTCGTGCAGTTTGGCTCCCTCCAGCTCCTTGAGCTCACAGAGCGGCAGGTTTCTCTGCCCTTACGTCTGTGCAGCACCCGGAGCAACTCAACTGCTAAGGATTCCTAGGCGTTACTGTGAAGTGAATTACCTGAGGATACCTTTTAAAACTTTTCCCAGGAATTATTAATGGAGCATCAAAGAACAGCAGCGAAACTGCATTCATGTGTGGATTGGGTAACTAATATATCTATGCATATGCAACTTTTAAGTGTCTGCTCTTGTGCTAGATTTAACAGGGAGAGGTTGCGGTAATGGATCTGAGGCTGCCCTTGTTCTGGCTTCCTGCTGTGCTACAATTCCACTTTTCCTCTTCTTCTCAGTTTACTTGTATACAACTCCCTCTTTTAAATAGTCACTGTTAAACGGCCTGATGTCAAACCTCACTCGAGGGAGCTGTGCATTTACGTATTTCCCCTCTCAAACCTCTTGAGGCTTCCTGATCTCTAAAACTTTTTCTTTCTATGGCTGTTTGCGGTGTTTTAGGAGTCAGGTTTGTACAGCAATTATGGTAAGAGTTTAATGATACCTTGTCTCCTAGAATAGTCACCCTTGGAAGTTTACTTCCAAGATACACACCTAAAAATACTGCACTCCTCAAGCAGGTGGAATTTATGGGGGCGATAGCTGGTGTTGCACTAGAGATACTTGGTTTATTCCTGAGATGAGAGTGTCGTTTTTCAAAGCAGAGCATAAAGTAGATCTAGACCAAAGTGTTTGGACTCTGTTAATCACCAAGCCATGTCCATTAAAATGCATGGTGTGTCCTGAGAGAGGAGTATTAGCCCTGTAAGCTACTCAAAAGGTCACTTCCATATATTAAGTGAGACAAGGGCTGCCTACCCTTCAGGTCCTCTCTCATGAGCAGTGTGCATGTACTTTAATTGTAACACACTGCAGGAAGAAGTCTCCCCTACTAGAAAATTCAGGGGGAAGAAAAGGTTCTTTTTCAAAAACTGCCTCTTCTTCGTCATATCAAGCATCTGTGGTTGGAAGCGAGGGTGACACCCATTAGTCCATCGCTTGCAGGGTGGCAGGAGGAGCTCGGAGCTCTTCCCCCTCTCCCTTGGCCTCATGAGGAGGGGCCAGGCTGTCAGCCTGTAGTAGCTGCTGTTGGTCAGCAGCACCACATGGGCAGCCAGCCTTGGCTGGCCCTTTGCCACAGCTTTGCACCGTCACTTCCTGCTAATCGCAGCATCCCAGAAGGGTCTTCAGCTGAATTTTAGTGCCAGCAGCAGTGTGTTCCTTAGGTCCCACTGCCTCTTCTGTGGTGTGTCTGAGGGCTCTTTCCGTCCCTAAAACTGACTGTCAACTTAGCAGCAGCACCCTCTTCTGCTGCAGTCCCTTGCTCTGCGAGTAGATTTCTCTTTGGAGATAGTTAATGATGTTATTACCAGGAAAAGGATCAAGACTTATGTGTGGTACAAAAGCCCTCGACACAAGTAGGTATCTTAATGTCATGACTTTGGTGTTCTAACTAGGCAATTCCTCCATCAAGCACCACTGCTGCTATGATTGATGTGACCCATATATCTGGCATAAATTCTTCCTTTGACAGTTATGTGTCCATACACCAGTATATAAAATGGGAGAATATTCCACTGGTTTCAGTGTAGTGATGTTTTTGTACTTAGCATTTGTCTTCATAACAAATGATGCTTTCCTTACTTCTTCTTCTTTTTCCCTCTTGATGTTTCTTACAGCCCCATCCCAAAAGGAGTCTGTCAGGCAGTAAGTCCTGAGCTCTGAAAAAGTGAGACTTTGAAATGGCTTCCTGCTTTAAATCTCAGCCAGAAGGTGTCATTTTCCTGGCACAAAGCAACCAGGCCTCGAAGTGCCATAAATCTATGTGGCTTGGTTAGGTTTGTGCTTTCAGTGAAGCAGAGTAGCATTATTAGTGCATACAGGATAAATTCAGCCTCTTTCTACATGAGGGCAAATCTGCAGAATATTTTTTTGTTTTGTTTTCTCCTCTGACATTTGGTTTCCCACAAAATGCTGAGGCATATTTGTTACCTGTACATAATTTCTCTAAAGCTATGATCTTCTGAAAGAATAGTTTTTCTATGATGAATATGTGAAAGCATCCATAAAATTATATTTCTTCACAAAACATTCACTCTTGTTGCACCAGAGCTTCAAATGCCAGAATTTACATTTTCACAACTGTGTAACCTGTTAGTTCACCAGCCCCAAAGCTTCCCATGCCCAGAAAGGCTTAAAGAAATAATAAAAGGCAGAGGCCTGGTCTAGCCAAGTGTGTCCTTATTGCATTGCCTATAATACTTATTTTCATCATGTGGGCAATCAGAATGTCTTTGCCTTTAGATTTTTCAAGGCTAGTGAGGCCGATAAAGATGCCAGAGAACGGCAGTTTGGAAAACCTGCTGGCCACCCATTCGCAGAGCAAAAGGGAACATTAAGCAGATGTCAGCGATGCGATCTGAAGACACAGAAGGAGAGAAAAGCGAGATCAAAGTTCCTAATCTAGGCCAATGCTCAAGATTTAGCACATGCTATTGTAGTTTATGACTTGGATTAATGCCATAGTTTCTGGGTCTTCTGTAACATTCACCTCCTGGCACCAGTGATATTTTAGTTCTCTAGAAAGACGTTGCCTGCGTACGTATATATATGTATATGAGTTGGGTTTTCTAGGCCACCGCAATCACTCACTTATGGCCTAAGTGCACAATTAAGAGCTGAATACTTAATGTGCTCTTAACACACTGCAGCGCTCTGAGCATTAATAAGTTTTTTCCAGAATACATCACGGTGCTCTGAATTACATTGCCATTTCATGTCCTCCAGTACTGCTTTGTCAGAGAAGCAGTAAAACCTGTGCAAAGTATGAAGGAAATAACTGGTGAGCTGTCAATTCGGTGCTTGTCAGCTGCCCTGAGTCCAGAGGGGTGTTTTGGTGGCACGTGCTCACCGGATACGTCGGGCCACCACAGCGCTCTCCAGTCTGTGCATGAGGCAGGGAGCCTCATGAGCAGCGTGGGGCACCTGGGCAGCTTCGGACAGGAGCTGGAAGGCGGAGGAGGCTCAAGGGCAGCCATGAGAAACAGCAGCGCGAGTCTGTCTGTGCTTATTTATCCTGCTAAAATGTCAGTCATGCCTGTAGACTGCTGTGCTTTGCTAAAGTCCCCTTTGAAAAAAGTCCATTTGAAGATTTCTGCTTTAAGTGGTGTAAAAGTGTGGGGGTATGTGAGAAATGGAGGAAGGATAATGAGGAGGAAGAGGAAGAGAAGGAAATGAGAAGGAAAGGATGAGGTGCATCTGGAATTCTCCTGGCCATTGCTTTGTGTTAATCTTACAAACAAACAAGTCGCTTTTCTGTACGCACTACATGCTCCCCAAGAAAGAGATTACTCTTGCACAAAAAGTGTCATTTGGGGAAATGATCACTGGAAATGAAATTGGGAAAGTCCCTAACTGAGACCCTGGGGAGGTTTCAGATGTCCTGCACAGAGTACGTGCGCGCTGTGGCAAGTCAGCAGTAACTCCTTCCCTTCTTAATGAAATACTGCCCTGCCCTCCGTTACGGAGAAGGTGGCCTTTTAGGTTGCTGAGAGGAATGGGACTGAGAGTTTTTCTACATCATTTTTCTGTCAGTGCTGTACTTGAGTTATAAGTATGTTCAGTACTTGAAATGTTTGGCACCAATTCCTGGACAGACAGCACAAATTGGATATAATTCTTGATCTGTCCTACTCAAAGGCCAGTAATGCAGTCCACATAAATCTGGAAATCTTTGTGATACCGAAAAAAAAAAAAAAAAACCTTTTAGAATGAGCTGAAATTCGCAGTTTTTCACCAAGGGCATAAAACAGATGAGACTGAAGCATTTTTCATGTCCCAGGTGAGAAGGGACTGCATGTTGACCCACTGAGGCTCCCTCTTCCTTTGCTCGATGGCATCAGCTGGCAGCTCCGTGGGGCTCAGGCCCTGCAGCACGGCCCTGCTTCCCTTAGCAGTAGGTTCTACCGTTGTTAAACATTGCAGCTGCCTTTCAGGGAGGAGGGGAATTTCGCACGATGAGTGTTGGAGCTGTAGCGCTTGGCTGTTGCTACACCCAGAGGCGAGAGAGGAGAAGTCACAAGTCACCCTCCTTGTGTCGTTTGCCAGGTCATGAGAGAATGGGAAGAGGCCGAGCGCCAAGCCAAGAACTTGCCAAAGGCTGATAAGAAAGCAGTTATCCAGGTAAAGGCCTTTTACCAGCAGGGGTTGCAACTAAGGCTTGGTGGGTGCTGGTTGTGATGTAATTCTAAAACATATTTATGTGGGGAATTAATATCATGTTCCACTTATAGTTGCTGTTTTTGCTTCCAGCTGTTAGTGGCTTCTTCTGTATTTAAAAAACAGTCCCTGAAATATAAATGTAGAACATGGTTAGTTATTACATAGATGGGTAAAATTTCACTGGAATTTAGATTTGTCTTCAGTGAGAGCTGAAAACCCAATTCCAGTAGGCCCTTTTCAGAAATTAGTAGACAAGTACGAGCTGTTCAAGTATCTGAGTGCAAGCAGAGATGGGAAGCAGTGATTTGAGTAAGCAATGAACACCATTTTTTATCTGAAAGAAACCTTCAGCCAAAATGGGAGATGTTCCCAGTGGTGGGATTCAGCATCGTGAGGCTGTATTCGCACCAAGACTTCGGAGCAATCCAAATTTAGCCCACATTTGTCACCAAACTCATCCAAATGAGATCAGTAGAAAGAATTGTCCTTATATACTTTGGAAACAGAGAATTGAGAAAAAAATATATACTATAATTCAAAAATTTCAGCCAGAAGCTCTTTAAGGCCTGTTGTAGCTGGTTCAGGTATTACTCAGTAGTGCTGGAAGCATTTCAGTGCAAAACTACTGAAAAGGTAATATTCAGAGCCATACTGCATTGCATATTAAATACCAAAGCTTCGTTCTCCATGTGTTTTGCCCAGTGAATCTTTCTCTGTACTGGAATAAACTTGTGCTTGTTTCTTCCTCCTGGTGGCTAGTTTATGGAGATTTTCTTTTCTGCCTTGCAGGTTTGTTTGTGAAGTTGCTTTGATGCGTGGAAAGCCTTTTATAATCACAGGGAGCAAATGTTTGCCAAGCTCCATCTGTTCCCAGGCAGATTGCTGTTGCACCAAGCAGTCTTAGGTCAAATGAAGGATTCACTGGTGATTTTGCTGACCGTTTTAGGAATATTTGATAGATTAATAAAATACAGCCAGGTGTACAGGAATACAGGGCGTCAGCAGTTTGCATTGAAATCAATAAAAGATACATTCAGCTCAGATTTGGGGAGTCACGCTAGACTGACTAGGGCAGAACATTTTGGTCATTTGTAAATGGAGTTTTTAATACCCACTGATCTCTGCTGATGTCTTCACTCCTTCTGTTATGATGTTTTGGGATTTTTTTAGCATTTCCAGGAGAAAGTAGAATCACTGGAACAAGAAGCAGCGAATGAAAGACAACAGCTGGTGGAGACGCACATGGCCAGGGTGGAAGCCATGCTCAACGACCGCCGCCGCATTGCTCTGGAGAACTACATCACAGCCCTGCAAACGGTCCCACCCAGGGTAAGTGCCACGGCACAGGCTCCACGAGCTGTGACAAGATCACCCGACTTATCCCAGGAAGAACAAATGCCCGTGCAGGTGCAGTCCAGTTTCAAAGCACTGAGTGCGTGTTCCCCGTGTGATAGCTCCTCTAAATTGCAATCGGTATGAATGATAAAGTTTGGCCTACATATGTACATACTCCCAGGCCAACAATCCCATACATGCATACATATAGATAGATGGATACTGAAACTTAGGTAAATAACTCGGAAGTGATTTCGTTGTCAAAAACCATAGCCATTCACAGACCATGATGATGATTCAGTGCGTGCACGTGGTGCACAGCAGGTTACCTGATTATTCCAAGAGGGAGCTTGAGGATGCAGGTGGCTGTTTTTCCATTTTGTTTGCTGAACTCCTAAAATACTGGGTGAAGGTTCTTGTCAGAATTAGTGGACAGCATGAAGTCACCACATTAGAAATCGGAAAAGTTTTGCTTTGGATGGTGTCTGGGAATGATACAAACACCAAATTCAGTATCCGGATTTGAATGGTATTTTTAATGAATCCATATATATGATGTTTGGATTTCATTCCAAAATAGTTGATCTGTGACCTCCAGGAAAAAAAAAATGAAAAAAAGAGAAGCGTGGGGAATACTATGGGGAAAACAGTTTAATATTTTATGTTTTTCTGGTCTCTTGGATTCTTTGTAGACATTAGGTCAGTGATGAAAGACTTTTTGGTCACCAGTGTAGGTTGTAGCCGTTAGATTCTGAACTTGACCTCACAGTGAATTACCTGAATATGACTAACCTGGTAAAATTATGTGCTTTTTAAGTGAATTTTCTCCTGTACACCAAACCATGTATTCGGTACCATGGAAAAATGATCATCGTATTGTGCATACAGTAAATTGATCTGAAAATAGTTTATTTGGCACACTTGAAATGTGAATGAGTATCTCATCTCTGTCGTCTTACAATTAGGGTTCTGATGGGCCAGGATCTAGTATGCAGTGCAGAATAAGATGTTAATTACCTCTTACTTGGTTATGAGGCAGTAGTTCAAGGAAAAAGCATCTTTTGAGCAGCTCTGCTACTGTAACATGCTTAATGGCTGCAAGGAAGAAGCATTGCAAAAAGCTTTCGTATATATATTTGAATATAGACATATATATCTTTCATATATATACATATAGATGCTTAATATATATATTTTTATAAAAATACATTTTTTCGGAATATTGCAAAAAGCTTTCATATATATATTTGAATATAGACATATATATCTTTTATATATATACATATAGATACTTAATATATATATTTGTATAAAAATACATTTTTTTCTGAATAATACAGTTTTAATAACTGTGTTTATCATGCAGATGGTTGGATCAGTGATGAAATGTTTAAACAACAGAAAGGGATATATAAAGTCTGACAGAAGTAATCCTTTTTTTCCTTTTTTTTAATCCACAAATATTTTCTGCCTCATGTGGTGCAAAATGCTTTGTTTTTGCTGCTTGCCAGTTAAAAGAACAGCCTGGAGTTATCTACCTTCCTATGGAAACTTTAGAGTGGATGTATGAAGAGCTGATCTATATTTTGCAACATAGTAATTTGAGGAAAGTGAAGTGCCAGTCTGTGTTATAAATCCGTAGAGGATGTTGTTTGGAGCCATGCTGAGAGTGTCGTGTTGTGTTTTGTAACCTCTGAGTGTTACAAGGGTAGTGAAGGGCTTGGACTCAAGGATCTCATTAGCAGCAGACGCATCAGCAAATTATATAGTAGCTTTACTAGGTAGCTTTATGCAGCTACTTTTAGGATCGGAGTCTGCAGCTTGTGACTGGAAGTGAGACATGGTTAATGCACAGAAGAGCTGCAGGTTCTCTTGGCTCTTTTACAATGCAGCTTTCAGTTATTCACCTACGATACCATCTTCTGTTCATTTTAAGCCCATCATCTATTGCTGTAAAGACAGTTCTCATGCAAAAGCAACCCTGCCTGACAAGTATCCCCCAAATTATTTGATTTCAGTTTGTGTGCACCTGGCTGACAACTTTGTTCTGCAAATATTGGTAAAATATTTGCAAAGGGGAGATGGGAGCCGTGTTCAACACGAGCGCGGTCTCTAGAGCAGCCGAACTGTGAGGTTCTGCTCATAGCATTAGGGAACGTCCATGTCCATCAAATACAGATAGCATCTCCACACACATACACACCAAAAAAAAAAAGGAAAAAGGTAGTGAATTTAGCTGCAGAACTCTAAGCAAAATGTTAAAGCAGACTTTGGTCACAGAAAAAAAATGGATTTTGCTTTTGTTGTTTGTAGTCAGCTTCTGTGACATTTAAAGTAATAACAATTTTACTTTTTCAAATAGGAGAGCCTGAAAGGCCATGGCAATAAATGCATAAGTCCAGCAGGAGCTAGTTTTGAAGATACTGTTAAAAGACTGAGATATATCCTATATTCTGTCTTTGAAAGGAGCAGGCAGCAAACATTTAGGTAACACCAATTCAAGGTGTTACCAGACAGGTTCGTCATCACAGTTGATTTTGAACTACTGAGGCTGGACAGAAGCTCTTAACCTTTAAACAGTCTGGGTAAATGTATTAAGGGTGCTGTCCTTGCCTCAGCTTCTCTGTTGTTGCTGCCTGTTGGTGTTTTTGTAGGGGAGAGGGTGAAACTGGAGGACTGACAGATGATGTCTAAGCAGTGTCTTGAATGAGTCCAGTCCTGTGGCTGTGGTGGAGGCGATTGAGGAAGAGGTTGGAATATCCTTCGCATTCAGACCTTGGCTCTAGCCAAAGAGAAAATGGGGTTAATGGAAAATCCAGCTCTGTTAGCCTAGCTATTTCCTTTCTGACAGGAACTGTGTCCCTAGTAAGCTGAAAGAACATTTCATGTGATTGTCTTGTCATTCTGAGAATGAGTTGCAAGTATTCTGGTAACTCGTTAAATAATCTTTTTTTAAAAAAATCACTTTTTTCTGGTGTTATGCAACAATGTTTTTAAAGAGTCACCTTCTACTGCCTGCTTCAGATTATATGTTTTGGTCTTAGTGTGCTTACTACAGAAGCATATCCTGGATATTTAAAGTAATGGAAACTGTTCCTCAGAATGAAATAATAAGGAAAGAATTTGGGTTTAAATTGAATAATAAGGTTTTTAAACGGAAATATATATCTTCTGTGCTCAAATAGCTTTTAGTAAAACCCTGCTTTTAAGACACTGTATTGTCAGTATGATGACATTTCTTTCATGGAAGTGCAAGTTAGAATTTAAGTAAGGAAACAAAGCATCTACTTTACAAGAAGGAATTAATACTATTTTCAGGTTTGGGTCACTTTTTTATCATTGAGCAAGAGGCTTCTTTGTATAAAGCAAGCTATGCACAAAGATTTGTCAGCTTCTTTGTATAAAATGTGCTATTTAATATAGTTGTTACTGTGAGAAAAAGCTTTCTAGGAGAAAAATCATCTCTTGAGGAGGTTCTTTGCCAATATTAAATGGTGGGCTCTGATTTTGGAGGTCTGAAAGCAGATTATAGCTGTCTATTTTTCAGAGGGATAGTCACTGGGCCAAAGTCTTTTTTTAGTGCATTTAGTGCATTTAGGTCATTCTTTTTTGATTCAGAAACTTCAGCAGCAGCAGCACCAGAGTAAGAATTTCACAACTTTTTTGCCCTTAGTCATTTGTTGTCATTTCTCTTACTGCCTCCGTTCATAATAGAGTGTTCGTGGGACCACATGTGAATAAGATTAGGGAGCTGATCTTTGTAAAGGTTAAAATAAGGGCATGGCAGCCCAATCTCCCTGCACTCAGGTGTGAGGCTGGGAATGATGGACAGGAGAATCTGGAAGCCAGGAGCGCTGCCACAGTTACAGTGTGGTGGAGCTGCAGCCTTGGCTCTCATTGTGGAAAGTGTGGTTACTGTAAGTCTGCAGTAACTACTGTAACTGCAGTAACTACTGTAATCTATCTGTTTTCCATATGCTGCTTAATTGCTTGCCAAGGTGTATCCTTTTACTTGAATTTGAACATTTTCCCAGGATTTGGGGAGACTTTTGGCAGACCACTTGGAGCATCAGAATTTAATTTGGCCTTTGGATATCCCTCTCTGCAACTACCTGAAAGGAGGTTTTAGTGAGGCAGGGATTGGTCTCTTCTCCAGAATAACTGTGGGTAGGACAAGAGGAAATGACCTCAAGTTGTGCCAGGGGAGGTTCAGGCTGGATATTGGGAAGAATTTCTACACGGAAAGAGTGGTGAAGCATTGGAACAGGCTGCCCAGGGAAGTGGTGGAGTCACCGTCCCTGGTGGTGTTCAAGAAACGTGTAGATGAGGTGCTAAGGGACATGGTTTAGCAGGCAGGGTGGCGAAGGGTTAATGGTTGGACTCAATGATTTTGAAGGTCTTTTCCAACCATAATGACTCTGTGATTCTCTGTGTAGAAATCCGTGACCAGTCTTCACCTGCAGATCAGTTATCATAGGAATGCAACGAGTCTGACTCTCCCAGTGCCAGCCGTTTTTGCACATCATGTGTAGTTCTTCATGAGTGAAGCAGTCCTGATGCAGAAAATAGGGGTTCGTGTGTATGCGGTGCATACGGAGTAACTGAGCGCTTTCGGGAAGGACGTTACTGCTGCCTGTGCTCTGCACCATGCAGGAGGGAACGGGAATCCACCTGGAATCCTGGCACCGTTGCCTGCCCCAAGGAAGACTGTTTCCAGGTTGGAAGAGTCACTGTGGCTAGAGCTAAGGAAGAGATTGGTTTCTCCTTGTCTCTTACACTGTTTCTTTCAAGACTGAGAAGTCTTAAATAACGCTGCATGGTGTTGGATCAGAGACAAATAAACAGTGCAGTTGCTTGCCCAGTGCATAGTTTGTCCCTGGAACTGCTGCGCGTTTTTGGAGTCTAGAAATTTAATACGTGTTTGAGCGGTGAATGTGGGTAGGTTCACTGATGAGAGCTGAACAGAAACTTCTCTGACTCACAAAGTCCCTGAGCTGCAGGTGATGGGAAGTGGAAGAGAAGTACCATGTGCTCCCCGCTTCTTAGTAGCCAACCTAGTGGCATCTAGTCCAGGCCAGCAAGACTGTGGGAACCCTTGGCCTGTGGTAGTAGTCATTACATCTCTATAAATGCCTCGAAAATTAGCAAAAATTGAGCTCAAGATCAGTGTCATAGCCAATGACAAAGCTTCAGTAGGAGGGAATGGGAGAAAGAGAGAACAAACTCTCTCTGTTTCCCTGTCAGCTGGACAAACAGGATGTTGCTGTTGTTCCGGAGCTATGCCTGAGCACCCTTGCTTCATGCTGTACTTTCACTGTCCTGTGGTCACAATAGCTGTTTTCACTGCCATTTTACTTAGAACTGCTGTGGACTTGTGATTCCCTTATGATTAACTTCTGTATTGGACCAATGACTTTAATGGATTTTTTTTTTCAGCAGTGATGCAGATCATTGCGCAGTGTTGCAGGAAGTCTGCAGGGCAGGCTGGGCAGCAAGGAAGCCAAGCAGCACAGGGAGATGAAATTGCATAGCTTCAAGGTCTGCGAGCAAATAACTTTGAACAAACCCCAGTATTGGTGCTGTTGGTCTGTTCTCTGAAGCATTGTCATGCAAACTGCCCTGAACCTCAACTTCCATCCTTCTCCCTGATTCCTGGTGCAGCTTAGCTGTGCTTCACTTTGATGTCTTCAGAAATGGAGGGCAGCTGTTCAGTAGCCAATGTCACAATACTGTATTGTTTCACTCTGCTTGGTGATTTTACTACAGAAGAGAAGAATCAGTGGCAGTTGGAACTGATATGCCCCTAGTTTTTTTAAACAGTTGATTTTCCCTTAATTCTGTTAGTTAGGTAGAAGAATTCAAAACTATCATCCCTTGAACAGGTTGGTTCTATAATTTGCTTAAATTTTCTGTTTCACATGCATGTCACATTTTGTTGGCTTTGTGTCTTGCTGTTTAATCTTCGTGCTAACAGAGGCACATTCTCTGTGGGAAGGCAGTGGGGGAAAAAAGAGGAGCAGAGAAGAAATCCAGTTCATAATGATTTCATAACTCAGGACAAGGAAGCACATAGGAAAACTTTGAGAGGTAATTAAATAACCTCCTTATTTTGTGCATAGTGTAATACAAGCATATCGTGATTTCAGTCAGTTTAAAAGGTTTCTTTTCTGATTAGGAACTATCCGGTCAGGATGTAAATTGTTGCCAGATAGAGAAGGATAATTAAGATGAAGCCTACTATGTATGTTATCCCACTTGAATTTATTTGCCTTTTTTTTTTTCCTGTGCCCTCAGAACCCATTTCTGGTACCCTTTGTGCTTTGGGGCCAGTTCATATGGAGAGAGCAAGTATGGGCTGAAACAGGTCATGTTTGGGCTCTGTGGGCTTAGAGGAGGGCAGGGGCACCTCTGCCTTTCTGGTGGAAGCTGTTCTGAAGAGCCTTTCGGAGTCCAGCAAGGTCACTGTGGAAATACATGGCAGGAGGCACGTCCGACTGTTACTGCTGATCCAGTGGTAAAAATCCTTCTGTGAGGTAGGAAAGAGGAGTCCAACTACCCTTTGGTTCTGTTAATCTGGCCCCATAAAGCTGTGTAATGTCTCCCCTAATCTCAATTATGTGGGATTTGTGAAAGAAAAGGCATGGGTTGCATCTCTGCTGCTAAAGCAAGTCAGATTTTGAGAAACATGGTCATCTAACTCAGTTTTCCAGCAGTTGCTGAAGTTTTTGTGTGAATAAAACCAGACTCTTAATCTTTCCCTGGATTGTGGGTTTGAATGTGTGGTACAGTCAGCCTTCAGGCTTTACCAGTAGGTTTTGGTAGAAGCAAGCTTAAGAGAGGCAAATCCAGATGGCTAATAAAATCTGCAAAACTCTATCAGTTTCATTATATCTAAAATCCAAATTCTTGAGAGAAGGCGAGCAAAGACGAAATTGATTTTAATTTGTCAAAGCTGAGTAAATTCATATCCTGAAAGGAAAGTAATGAGATTGAATCCAACGCGGTTTTCATTTTATGCTGTCTCAAGAAGAGTACTTGGGCTGGTAGGTGCGGGGAGGTTTTGAGCACCGTTACAGCCATAGAGTGGCAATGTTTGTGGTGATGTGCTTTCTTGGAAATTGGCAGAGCTGATTTTCATTTAGATGAAAAGCATCCTTAACTCCATACGAAGGGTAGCAGGATGGAAGGGATATGGTTGTATCAATCATTCAGTGTAAAGGTCTTGCCTTTCTTGAGTGTCTGTACAGTGAGCTGCTGCTTCTGCATCAAACATGACCGTTAAGTTATTATCAAGGTAATTATCCTAATGAACTAAGGAAAAGCACATTCCAAGGGTGGTAATCAGAACAGACTGGTGATGGATTTTTTTGTATAGGCAAGACCACATAGCAAAGTACAGCACTGTGGAACTTTCATTTTTGATTTGCAGCAACAATTTTGATCAAAATAACAAGCCAACTCAGAATTCCCTGTGGCACTTCCATGACACAGAGCTAGACGTTGTACTTTAAGTACACGGAAGTACTTTAGTATGATTTTCGTGTTGTTTTTCTCTAATAAATGCTTTGTATTTCCATGGAGAGAGAATGTAAGTTATGTCTATAGCAATTCCAACTAAATTTGATATTTCCATTTTCCTAGCTCAGTGAAATTGCACTGTTTCACCACTCTCTTAAAAACAGAAAAACAGGCTAGGCTCTCTGCATAAAGGCCATGGTATTTATCTACGTGTTTTTACCACTTAGAAATTGTCATTCGGATATTTTAGATCTGATACATGGTCCTTTTGTGGAGCTTACGGAGAGGCCAGTGGGTCACATTCTCTTGTAATTGCACCACAGAAAGGGAACTGCTGTTTTCATCTCCTGTTTTCTGTAGCTGGGGAAGAACCCACCTTGTCTCCATTTCAGGGCAGTACTGTTAATAACAGAGTCCGAACCCAGCATGAGGGAGTAGAGAAGGAGCAGTAATGGCAGTAAATTATCAGAACTGTTTTATGAACAAATGGTAAGAAATATTCTCCATTAGCTACAGCAAAATCAAGCTAAATCCTTGCTAAAATGGCATAGATCAGTAGAGAATGGAGTAATAGAATATTCTTAATGTAGAACATTATGTGAATAACTTCTGCTAGGCTGTGATGCGAAAGCCTCTTTTTTATTGTATTTCATAAATTGGTGCTACTGCCACAGTGATGAGCGCTGTCTCCAAATGCCTTGCGTGAATGAGATTCTTTCCTCCAGAAGAATTCCAAAGTTTTTGTTCAATTTTAATAAATCCA
Source organism: Tinamus guttatus (assembly GCF_000705375.1). Next base: position 59,923 of record NW_010583718.1, on the reverse strand, counting down.
TGACTTCTGAAATGCCTTGAAAGCTGGAGTGGAAATGGAGCCCTTGTTCTCCAGCTGGTTACATCTGGGACCTGTGGCATATTTAGGTAGAGCTGTGCTGCTGTGAGGTTGGCAGTTAGCCGCAACGTTGGGAGTTCCTTCAGGCGCAGGGAGACGTGAGCGGCGTGTCCCGCGGGCGTTTAGCGGGCGGCAGCAGCAGCCGCGCGGGTGTCATCGGCGGTTCCTGCTCGTTTGGGCCTGTCTCGTCCAGCCAGAAAACTGGAAGAAAACTGCCAGGATTGCCTGGTGAAGCCAGGAAGGGGCAGGACGTTTTCATAGCCTTAACTCCGCCCCGGTGCATGCGGATTTTCCCCGAAAGAGTTGGCTTCCAAATAAGAGGAGAGGCATGTTCCCAACTGTACTAGGCAGAAAGACGGCATTTTAGTCCTGATAGGAAGTCTGTGAATCTTGTCTCCTGTTTACAGAATTAATTGAACCCATGCAAGTCCCAATAGATTTAGCAGAACTCTATGTAAAATAATTTTCCACAACATCCTTCAGAATAAGTAGGATTTTAAATTAACACGCTCTTCTCATGCCCGGGAATCAATATTATTCCTAACTAAACAGCATTCCTTGTGAAATAATATGTATTCGGAGTTTGTCGCTGGATCCTATGGGTTAGGAAGTCATTTGTGATTCCTGTTACTGGATAATTTAGTTGCTAGCAGCTTTGGCAAGAATAACTGAAAATGTGTGGAAGTCGTGTTTTTGAAGTGCCTTTGTTGCTTTCCTTGGGAGACCCATAGAAACAAGCCAGCAAAACAAATACAGAAAACTGAAAATAACAGAATTATTTCATGAGGATTAGGTAGCCCCTGGTGGCTGATATGGGTTAGGTATTTTGTGAATCATTTCCCATATGGTTTTTGTTAGGTAGGTACAGATGTGAGTGCATCGAGATTTATTTGGGCAAGAAAAATATGGAACAGAATTTCAAAAATTGAAACAAAAATTGTTTTAATAAACTTCAGTATTTGTTAAATGGTTTATCAAGTGTGAGAGGTGCCAGGCTGACCCTGGGATATGTCTTCAGTTTCTTCTTCTGCCCTAAACAGGGTCAGAGTTCAAGCCTTCAGAACTTAAACTAGCTCATCCCAGCAACTTTTGTAGTTCTAATTTACTCTAAAGGTCCTTCCTTCCTTCCTTCCTTCCTTCCTTCCTTCCTTCCTTCCTTCCTTCCTTCCTTCCTTCCTTCCTTCCTTCCTTCCTTCCTTCCTTCCTTCCTTC
>NW_010583718.1:24363-49045 GCF_000705375.1 Tinamus guttatus | reverse complement strand
AGAAGGACATGGAGCTTCCAGAGAGGGTCCAGTGTAGAGCAACAAAGATGATTAAGCGACTGAAGCATCTATCTCGTGAGGAAAGAGTAGGTGAGCTGGGCCTGTGGAGCCTGGAGAAGAGAAGGCTGAGAGGGGATCTGATCAATATGTACAAATACCTGAGGGGAGAATGTAGGGAGGATGGGGCCAAACCCTTCTCGGGGGTGGCCAGTGACAGGACAGGGGTAATGGGTACAAGTTGAAATAGAGGAAGTTCTACCTCCATGCGAGGAAGAACTTCTCTACTGTGAGGGTGACAGAGGTTGTGGAGTCTTCTTCTCTGGAGATCTTCAAAACCCACCTGGATGCCACCCTGTACATTAGCCACAAGTCTTAGGACAAGGCTCGGAAAGCTTAGGCCAGATGCTGTGTAGGGCCTGGTTTGCCATTCAGGGTGCAGCGGATTTCTCAGAGAACATGGATGCAAATGTCCTGCAGTTCCCACGGGTCACTCTCCACAGCAGATGCGCTCCCTGGTGCTGAGCAGTGTTTTGAGCCCATCCCATGAATCTGAGAGTGGCAGCAAAAACCTGAGAAGAGATATTTTTACACTTTTCCCACCTTTTCTCTCTGATAAACCTCATATACTATTTAATATGTGCAAGACTTCAGAAGGAGCAATGGCAGACTTTAAGGGGAATCAGCAAGTCCTTTTAACACATCCTGCTTTAAGTCCTGTTTGATTAGACTGCTTATCCATGTATGTAAAAGGTAATTTATTGCAGGCAGCGGCGCAGCTTCTGAGTTAGAAGCTACATCAGAGTTCTGCATATCAGTCAACTGAGCAGGCTTTGAGCTGAATTTTTTATTTTATCTTTGCTGCTCTGTTTCCAAACCGATGTCCCTGACTGCACGTTTTGTGGCCCACTACTGATGAAAAATTCAGTACAGCTTGCTACGGCAGTGTGGTAACCAGCTCTGAAACACTCAGTTGTGAGCAAGTAATAAGGAAGAAAACAGGATTCTGTTTGTTCTTTGGCAAATACGTCCAAACTCCCCTCGCTTTGTCGTTCGGTTCCACTGCCCTTATCTTGTTCCTCCGCAGTGCGGTGCGGATGCCACCTTCACGCCGTGTAGTAGGGAGGGAGGACGGAGAGGAGCAGCCCCCCAGACGGCTACTTGCATTGGGCTGGATGCAGAGTGCAGAGGATGCTGAGGGTAACGTGCCATTTCCAGTGTCTACGTGCATCAGCCCAGCACAGCAAACTCCAAGTTGTGCCTCCGAATGCTCCGTTCACATCTTCTTGTGAAGATTGTGTGGGTATTTTTAGAGAAAGGTTGACATCTGTAAATACAGGGCAAGCTACAGACTGAAGATGTGTGAAGACCCCTTTTAACCCTTTAACCTATCAACCTGCCTCTGTGCATGTTTTCAGACTGACATTGCCTCAGTTCTGGCTTACCAACATTTTTAAAGCTGATTGTTGATTTTCTGTTTCTAGCTGTTAATTCTGACCTACAGCAAACTCACAACCTTGCTACATTTATTTCCACAGCTCAACCCGTGTGCTGTTTTCCGCCTATGCTGTGATATCTGTTGAGAAGTTCTGAGAGCATTAGCTGTTTGCCACAGGCTGCCAATCCCAAGTGAAAACCGTGGTGGTTTTTGGCTAGACATTGCAAAACGAAGACCTAACCTTGGAGGCTTTGCAAAATCAAGTTCAGCCTGCCCTGCTTGCTTTGCAGTTGTTTTTTCATCATGATCTCTCTGAAAATGTAGCTTTAAACATATAACTAGAAATGTCTCTCAGACTGCAAGTAGGAGCTTGAAAGTAGTTCTCAGAATATCCTTTTCCTGACACTATTTCATATACTTGCTGCCTTAAGATTTAGCTGAAGGGTGAGAAGGCCTCCTGCAAAATGATACCAGAACCATTGAAGGGATGCGTAGGATTTCTGCACCTTTATTTCAAGTCAAGTTGCCATGTAGAGGAATCAGAATAATAAAGACAACATGACATACATTAAATATGTCAGTAGCTCATTAGAATGATGTTACAGTGTTACATAGGGCATTGATATAGTATAGAATGTGTAAGGACCATATTTGCCATATGACTGAATTTCAATATGTTAGACAAGAAAATATTTAGCAGGTTTCTGAAATTGCTTTTTGAGCAAGGAGACTGCTGTTAAATTTGGGAAAGGAGCTGTAGTCTTCCTCCAAGACTACAAGGTTAAGAGTAATAGTCCTTTTTTTGCAATTAATATCATATATCAGGGTAGTTATAGTGCCTTATATTTTTTGTTGAAGCAAAACAGGAATGTTGAAATACGGGTGAATGAATAAGCACTGTAGGCCTTACCTGTAGAGGAAGGGACCTAGTTAGTGAATCGATATAGAAAAAAATAAGAGGAATTTTCATCAGTTGCCCTTATCGTAATGATTCTTAAGGTTGTGATCCAAATAACGAACCAGTTTAGCCACTGCCAGTCTTCCTGCCTCTGTCCACACTAGCATTTAGGCTTGCATGGGAGCATGCTTTGGTAATGAAGGTTTCAGTCATCCCTGTTTGTTGTGTTGTGCCAAGACAGGCACTGCAAGGTTAACTTGGTTGCTGATTTGAGGTGGTTTCTAGGACTAGACAAAGATGCTGAGAAGCACATTGAGGACTGGAAAATTAGAGATGTAAAGCTGTTTTTCTGAAGCAATTCCTCTCTGTTCTAGTTAACCATACTTTACGGTCAGTGTTTTCTTTTGTTTTTTAAAATGACAAATAGGGAAAGCCACAAATTCATTGTACAGCTGCTGTTCTCAAAGTCTGTAGTTGATAAAGGTTGGACTAGTCCTGCCTACTTCTAATACATTATGCAATTCAGGAGGTCTCCTTTGTCACCTGGAATTTTGGTTTCTGAGTTGCCCCAGGCACTTGGTTGGTACTTCGGGAGAGGGTTGCCTTCTCTTCGGGAGGCCAGGAAATGTCACCTTTGCCAAATCCTAGGGATTAAGTTTCCAGCCTGAATAAAGTTTCCTCTCTGTAAAACTGTTGCATTTTTTGTGGCAGCAGCTCTTCCACTTGGGTTTCATGGGGTTTGTGTACCCCATGCAGGAATGTTTCAGTGAGCTCTCAACAGGTTTTCTGGAAGCAGTACCATCGTGTGCAGCTCTCGCCGCAGCATGCGCCGAGCCCCAGCCTCCAGCTTTCGGGACAGGCTCCAGGCGGGTGCCCGGGCTCTGTCCTCTTGGCTTCTCTGCTCCCCTCCTTCTCCCACAAGCATAACGGGACGGGAACAAGCAGTCTCAAGCAGATGTCAGGTACCAGGTTAACTTCCAGCACTAACTGTGCCCGTATTTTCTCCCCATGATTGATGTGACACACTTATGCATAGCCAGGAACCTTCATTTTCCAAATAAAACTCTGAATTTTCTGTAGCTTTTGATCTTCTTCTCGAAAGCCCCGTGGCCCTCAATTGAATAGATTGTCGGAACTATAGCAAAAAATACCTTGCTGGGTCACCATGGTTAAAAAATAGCAGAGTTCACCTATAAGAGCAAACAAGCTTTACATTAAGTGTTAAAGACTGTTTTAACAGTTTTTATATGCTTAATTACTGCTGTGATGTGATCCGGGTGAACTGCCTGATAAACAGTTAAAACATCTTCCACACAGGGAAGTTTCCATTATAGTGTTTACTGTGCCAATGGTTTTGGCTCTTGGTATAAAACACTTCTCTTTTGATTTAAATACCAGTAAGATGCAGTGGAGCTATTTGCTGGAGCAAGGTGATGTATTCTGTTTTTAAGGGGGATCTAACAATGTCGTGTGCTCTACTGTGTTTTAATAGGCAGAGGTGGTTGGCAGCCGAGATGACAGGTACGTGTTGTTTCAGGCTTTGGAAGTCCTGCACATCATTAGGCAGCTTCAGATTGGTGAGAAACCTCTGTCATTTCTGCAGGCTGGAGGCTCAGCTCTGTGTGCTAGTAGAGAAATCTTTTGCTGCAGATTAAGAAATAAAAAGAAACCCTAGAAATAGATGCAACATTTTTCTCTTCCAGGCATCTCTTATTTTCTGTCCAGTTTATTTGACTGTCATAGGAAATTAGGCAGAGAATAGTAGATGATTAAAATAGATATAAATATACTTTACTGACACAGACGTTTTCAAATGCTTTCATTACTAGCATGCCGTATCCTCCCCATCTTTTGTACCTAAATAGTCTATTGTATCTTGCCATGAGCTGTACTGTTCATCAGGAAAGATATTAATCCTGATTCTTATGTGCACAAGCCCTTTTTGAATCTCATAAATATTGTGAACATGATTTTAGGGAAGCAGAGAACAAGCTTCCTGCAGATACTGTGAAAGGGATGAATGACTTTACATGTCTTTGGATCAGCTGGAGAGGGGAGCTCTATTAAGCAGGAGAAGATGTGGGGCCTCTTTCTTTTCATCTGCTTTTCAGAAATTTGATCAGAATTAAAAGATATCACAAAATGTTTTATGAGATATTTTTCCTTTGGTTCCTTTTGGCTTCCTTTGGTTTCCTCTGGTTCATTTACACCTTTGAGGAAATCTGGCCCAGTGGTTCAAGGGCTAAAAATTGACTTGTGGATTATAAACAAGTATTAATATTCTGGAGATCCACTATTCCAGTCAATATTTAAATATTTCATTCCAAATAAATAGTGCATCTTTTAGCAGGAGAAATTAGAAGGTCAATTTTCAGTAGGAGCTAATAGCTAGAGGGCACTCTGTCCTACCCTGGCATGAAGTCTTTAGCCTGTATCCTTTCCAGTTCTCTTACTGTAGCCCAAGGATTTTTTCATTTATTTATTTCCTTAAATAGAAGATTATCATCCCCGGAAGTTTGTGAATGAGAGAAAATGCTGGAATCGTAGTGGCAACAGATTTACTCTTGTACTACATCTATTTCATGGTCTCTGTTTTCTCCTATTTTTTCTTGTTTGGTTGTACACACAGAGAAATGTGGTTTTGACTAGGAATTCGGTTGTAACTTTCCAGCCATTTCATGTGCCATTTTCTGATGTCTTTCAGACCAGAGGCTGAGGAGTTCTCCTTGGAGACCCTAGTTTCTCCTGGTTAGAGGGGTTACAATTGTATGCAAGTGTTAAAAAGATACTATTTTTATAGCAATGCATGGATATGTTCTGTTTAAAAAAAAAAAATAGGTCGTGACTGCCTCGTAGTTACATAGATACGAGCACAGATGCGTTCATAAACGTGTTTGATTTGATCTGCTGCTCCGTTCTGTCTTTGACGGAAGTAAGAAGAGAAGCTGGATCGCTTGTTCTTGCGAGGATACAGATAAAATACGTGGTGGCCTTGCAGTTTTTCTCACGTGGCCTTAGCCTGGTGTTATTTTTTTAAATTTTGTTTTTACTGCCCTGTGCTGCAGTGTGGCTGCTCTCAGCCTCTCTCTTTTGTAGTAATTGCTCCTGCCACTCCAGGAACTAATGAGTTAGCTTATCTTGCACCAAGTTTAAAATGTTGCTCTTTTATTGGGTGGATAACAAAAGTCTGGAAAGATCTCGATGTTTTCTAGCTTGAAAATATGATCTGAAGGAAGGCTTAGCTTAGAAGAGCTTGACTTGCTATGAATGTGTAGCTTTCAATCAAGTGAAATACTGTTTGCTTATGGAAATGCCATCACGTTTTGTTACAGAGAGTTTTTTGGTGCCCTAACCATACATAGACCTAAATATGTGTAGAAATGCATGTCTACAGCAGGTGAAAGGTATATGTGACATGCATGATGCAGAGGTCCCACAATTAAGCCAAAAAGGAGTCATCTGTTGAGCCTCCTCGTGCTCTCCTGCCCCAGCCTCTACCAGTTTGTGGAGATGGGGAAACCTCTAACAAACCCCTCTCCTTACTGTCTTTAATAAGTATCCATGAGCACCAAAGCAGCCCAAAATCGCAGGAGTAAAACCAATGGCACGGTAGCTTCCAGTTCATGGCAGCTGTTGAATGACGGATTTTATTTCACAATTTCCTCCTCTAAAGAAAGAGCTCTGTCATTTTGCATAAATTGGTCCAAGATTAAATTCCTTGTAGGAAATTTTACATTGTAAAAGAAGCAAATTAATGTTTTTGGAGTTGGGCACAAGTTTTCCAGTGCTACCAAACGGCTGTGTGTCCGAGCATCAGTCCCAGCCTGTCAGTACCAACCGTGTGCGCTCGATAATGCAGTTTGTAGAGGTAACACTGCAATCGCTGCTCCCAGAACAGGTCTCTGGACTTCTCATCTGGAGGAATTTGAAGTCTCAAGTTTGTGTGACTGTGGTCGGGCGTCCAGCAGGGCAGGGCAGAGGTGGCCTCTACTGCAAATGATGTTGTAAGTTCTGTTTTACTCGGGCATAACATGCTGTTCAGCTCAGCTCCATGAAAATGTTTAGGTCAAGAGTATTACGGTCAAGAGTATCTAATCTATTCTTGCAGGGCATGTTCTTATTATAGGGATAAAGAAGAAAAAAATTACCGAGGATGGATGATTTTACAGAATACCTGGATTGATGGAAATGTTGCAATAATCTCCTAGCAGTAAGCTCCCATCCACATGGGGTTACAAATGAAGCAATTTTTCATCAGCACTGCTTTCCCCTGCTGTGAGATTCTCATATCCCCAGTTTAATTGAAAAATACATTTTCTTGAGTAGCAATAGCCAGGTGGGGATTCCAGTTCTTTCACCGCTCTGCTCCCTGCTATTTAATGAAGTATATGAAAAATGGTAAAGAAGCCATCAAAACAGGACATGTACCCCTTAATTTGTATTTTTTGCTGTACATAATGAGCATATCGCAAGAATACTTGGACAACCCAGGAAACATTTGGCCTGTCAAGTGCTAAAGCTGCAGTTACTAAATAGCCAAAATTTATTTTGTCTGAGTTCAGTTTTCAGGGTTCAGTTTTGGTGAATTCTGATTTAAATTAGGACAAGTGAGTCATATCTAAAAGGCAGTTCTGTGATGAGAGGAATCAGGTGCAATAAATTAAAACTCATATATGTATATATAGTTGTAGATTATTTAGTTTCCTAAATACTCCTTAATCACTCTCTAAATAATAAAAATAGTTCCCTGGCTGCCTCAGAGTTCAGTATGCGTTAGAAATTCATGTGGGATTTGTACTTTGACCTTCAGAAGTATTTTTAGAAAATGATGAGTAACTGACTTCTTTCAGGTGTTGGAAACAGGAGGAGTTTAAATTTCTGCCCTGTTTTTGGATTTTACTGTGTTGTAAGGTCAGCAAGTAACTCTGATCATTTTTGTCAGTATAGAAAATGAGAATAAAGCTCAATAGAAGTTTTCAAAAAGTTTTAAAATGCCTTTTTTGTAAGGCAGTTTCAGCTTTAAGATGAATAATCTGCTAGAATAAAGATTTTCATGGCTTCTTCCCTCCTCTCATAGGACTGACAGAATAATAAGGAATACTTATTAATCTTGCAGAAAAGGCAAGGGCAGAGGGAATATTTGTGTTTAAATTTAGATTTTTCCACCTACTTTGAAGCATTTAGTGGTATTTTCACTTGGAGTTAAATATAGAGATAATTTTAAACTTTAGGATTTTAGCACAGTGCTCTGTGTGGATGTCGATGTGTATCATGTATGGTCCGGATTACGGTATCGAGTTACAGTTCCATATTCTTCCCCAAGCCTATTTTAGTACTGCTTGGCTTAGGCTGGGGCTGGGTTGCCATCCTCTTCCTGGCGAGTGTCCTGAAGCAGCAGCACTTGCTCCATAGGCAGTGGGCCGGGCAGTGCTGGAGCGCAGAGCATCCCCGCCGGGCCATCACTGAAGAGCTGTTTGATGAGGCGTGGGTGTCTCTCTCTCATTTTTTTTTTTTTAACAATTCTTCCTATTGAAGCAGGAACTTCAGGGAATTTTATTGATTCATGTTACCTAGAAGAATGTTCTGAAGAATTTCTGGCAATATTTCAGACCAGACCTTTCCCCTAAGTATCTGAGGTGTGAATAAATTATTTTGCAAGGAAAACTCTATGAACAGTTTGTCCTAGGTTTCAAGTATGGCTTTTAAATAAGAGCAGCTAGAGTTGTGTGGAGCAGAAAGTAGTTGTCTCAGAAGTGTTCTGGTTACACTGGGCAGCCAGTAAAGAAGAGAGAGTATTTTGTGATTGGAAAGGAGAAGGAAAAAATGTCAGTATTTAAATTGCAGTAAAGAAAAACATCTTTTAGTGCAACTGGCAACTAAATTACCTCTCTTTTACTCAAGCGGTTTTACTGTTATGTAAATACTGTTTAATTTGAGTCTTCTTTTCCACAATTGGTTCTGTACTGGAGAGAGGAAGAACGTCGTAGCTTTTTTGTTAAGAGTCTATAATCTATCTCCAGCAGCTGTTAAGTGATAGCTGACTGAGGTGAATGGTTTTCTTTGCTCTAAGATTATATATATTTACACTTGCAATAGTCTCTCACAGTACCCTATTGGAGTGTTTTTTTTTTTTTTTCCCCGGCTGCTTCTCTTTTTATCTTATTAAAGTTTGCTTTGGGGCAGAGGGAATATATCTAGAACCTAGAGATCCTGAAGCTGCAACTTGATGTTGCTCTCGGTGTGCAGGTAACTGCTTTTCATTTGACATTCTTGCCCAAAGGAATGGTGTAACATGGGAGTGGGATTTTTCAACCTTTTACTCCAGGGCTTTTGAAGTTGTGAAAGTTATTCCTGATACAATATTACTAATTTAACCACATAATGAGGAGGTAATGAGAGGGAGAGAAGGAGATAATAAAGATGGGGGAAAAAGAAATTGTGCCTTGAAGAAAAGAAGGGTCTTGCATTTGTATTTAACTTTTTTTTCAGAAATAACACAGGCTTCTGGTTTTAGACTTACCTTTTCCCCCAAGCTTCCTTTAATACTCTCTGCTTTTAACTAAAAGGAAAATACAGTCATTAACTAGGTTTTAACTAGTAATAAATTGCATATATGCACACATCTATAAGCATACATTTATACTTATTTTTAGCTCATAACTAATGTCTTTAGTTGTTAGATAGCTAAGAGTTTGTTGTAATAATTATAGTATTCTTTCATTTAAGGTGAGGAATATCATAGCAGCTTTATTAAAAAAAAAAAAAAGTAGGCAAGATTCCAAGACCCTGAGCTGGCTCCGTAACAAATGGGAGATGGGTGGTACTGGTTCTTCCTTGATTATGTGTCTCGGAAATTCCCGTGGACCTCTGCTCAAAGCTTTTTGAAATTCTATAGTCACATCCGAAACTAAATTTGCATCAAAGTCCATCACAAATGAGAAGCAAAAACACCAAGCTGAATTCAATCATTACATGGTAATAAAACAAGCACCCAAGTGTGTCACTGAATTGGGTCTTCCAGAGCTTTCTCATGCTTTGAATACTGCTTTCTACCAGAATAATTTCTACAACATGGTCCACTTGCAAAACAACAGTCGCACCGTATGTAAGTTGAACTCATTTGTTTTTCTATAGTGTAAGTCAAATACTGTCTGCAAGGCAAATGCAACCAGAAGACTATTAAAGGCACCTCCTTACAGGAGAGGAATGATTTGCATCATTCTAATGCTATGGTTTTGGAAGCACAGAAATCTACATATGCGGAAAGAGCACAACCAGAAAGGAACAGAAAATAAGTAAAAGTGATGATAAATTGAGATTTTTTTCGTTATTATTTTTATATATTAGAAGGATATTCACTTTTAATATGGTTACAATTGTTACAGCTACTCTGAAGTTCAGCGATGTGTTTCTTTCAAAACTTCAGTTCTAAGGCTGTATTAGGTAAGGCTGAAGAGTGGTTGTTACTACCTTATTTCTAGAGAAAATATTTTAAGTTTGCTATTTTACTTTACTTTAAATGCTCATGTTCCTAGAACTTGAAAAAAGCAAAAGTGTTATTACCTTACTGAGCGAGATTTTCATTCATTCTGAAGTGTACAAAGCTACTGCTTCTACTTACCCTTGCCCTAGTGGTGATGTCTCTAAGGAAAGAAAATAACAACTGTGAAACATTATTTTTCTGTGATTTCTGCTCTTTAAAGTCTCAGCTGCATGCCGAAAGTCAGCCTGCCCCGTGCAAGTTTCCAAACGAGCAGAGCTGGGCTGTAACAGGCCAGGCTAACCATGAGCTGGGGAGAGGCTCTGCTCTCACGAGGCGATCACGCGTCCGGCACCACAAACCCGAGCGTTGCAGGTTGGGCTCCTCTCCAGGCCTTCACGGTGCTGCTGCAGCGCGTGGCGCTCGCATGGCCACCCGCAGCGCGCGCGGGCGACACGGCGCTCCTGTGCCCGCCAGCAAGGTCCTCGTCAGAGCTGCTCTCCAAATTGTATTGGACTACTCTGTAAAAATGAATTAGTTCAACACTGGATGCCACCTAATGGTATTTTGCATCTCAGTAATATCATAATGATGGCACTTAGTAGTACGTGACATTATAATCTTCTAACACCTGATACAGCATAACACTGTATCAGGTATTAGAAGATAGAAATTGATTTTATAAAATATATGTTTGAAATTAAGCAGATCTTAATCCTTTCTGCTTAGGTGAAGGATTGAATGAGATTAAATTTGAGCTCACATGTACAATTTCTTCTGACTTGGGCAAAGGCTGGAGAAAATTCCCCAGGTCTTTTTTGGCATATTCCTTTCTTTCACCTTAGAGGAGGAAATATCATTTGATGCAAAAAGTTATGTATATTAAATCCACAACATACACAAATGACTTAACCTACTTCCCTGATGTTATAGAAGTTGGGTTCACTACAGGTATGGAAAGCACTTTGAGCCAAAAAAGTCACCTTTTTAAAAATCCTTACATTCAATAATAACACTTAATATTCTGGAGTTTCCTACACAAACCCTTACTTAAAACACATGTCAGTGAAAATGACTTATGCAAAAATACATGGGCCTTCTGAATGTGAAAATCATGTCTTTGCGTCAAGTTTGTAAAAGTGAAATTAGTGTAATGCTTAGAGGTATGCTGTCATTTTATATATGCATATATACACACACATTTGTGCCCTAATGTAGAGGCAAATACATCTATAGGAAAGGCATCAGGGAAGCCTCATTTTTTAATTTAGGTTTGGCATTTTGACTCATGACTGCTAGGATGTAGCCACTGAAATTTACGTTAACACCTGACTACATTGCATTAGAGCAACTCCTGTGGACACATGCTGCTACTGAAGAATGTAAAACTGCTGTGTCCTAATGGAAGCAACAGAGTTAGTGTGTCTAGCTGGTTACAGTTTACCAGGTGCGCTGTGAGAAACTATTGGGTAGATGTTCTCAGCAAAACTTATTTGTAAACTAAACATTTGTATGATTTAGACTGTCTTCAGACTGTTACAAGTTAATCTGTGTGCACGTGCAAATGTAGCAGTCACTGAGACTTAGGCGCTTTGCAGGTGCTGCTGTTGAGAAGAATAAGGAGGTTGCTGACACTTTTTATTTTGTCATTTTGAAAGCATATTCTCAAAAGCAACCACAACTTTGGAAAAAGCATGTGTTCAGTTCAGATTGAATGCAGACTGAGGCAGTAAGACTGTCTGTAATTGTAACCATTTATTTGAGTTGATTCCCAAGCAAATTTTGTTAAATCAGTGTATATTCTACCATGTAGAAGTGGTTTTAGAAAGGAGTTCTGATGTTGAGATTAAGCTGTGGCATGTGATATATGGGTGTTTTAACTACTGCATAGAAGAGGTGTTTTGGGCACATTTTGTCACCTAAAAACAAGTATTATAAGTTGTTTTGGAAATCTTAAATAATAAACTAGTACAGTAAGTAAAAATGATGACTTGAAAGATAACTAATGGATTGCTGGCATTCCAGAGCAGTAAGTAAAGCTGCTCTGTATTAAACTACAACCTTTATAGCTGTGTCAGTTAAGCATTGGGGTAAACTCTAGGCTGATATTGTATGCCAATATAAAGCAGATATTTACAAAATCTGTGGTTTTTTTTTTTTTACCATTCTAAGACCCCATCACTTTGAACAGGATTTGTCTTTACCAATACGTGCTCTGAGGGTTCTGTAGTTGAGCTGATCTGAATGGTCAAGGGTCCACCAAAAGCTTCTGTAGCAGATTTTTATTCTCTTCTCCGATCCTCCTTTGCCTTCTGCTCTGTATGTCTCCCTGCCCCAGAGATGATGGTCTGAAAGGAGTTTGTAGTGGTGTTAACCTTCTGCTTGCTTTCGCAAACCTATTTCACTTCAGTATTTCTATATGTTTTGCTCAGTAGTGATAAACTGTGAGGAAATGCCCACAATGAGACAAAAGATTGTGATAAATCCGAGAAATGGTTTAGTAAAATCCCAGAAGTGAGTTTCTCGTGCTGAGAAAGAAAGGGTTTGAGTGCCTAAAGGAGGGCTTGTTGTAAGCTGGGGTGTAGGTGTCCTGTTTGTGAAGTACTTGTGCACCTGCACACCAGATCCAGAGCTGCTGGGAGAGCTGTGCTCTGGACTGAATGTGGGTCGTTCCCGCGGCCGTGGGTACTATTGAACACCCGCTTCCAAATGACAGTAAGCTTAAACATCCTCTTTATTCTTCTGCAAGTGGTAGCAGCACTTGCAGCATGCCAGGAGATAGTGTGCCAAACAACAGCAGCAACAGAGGAGCAAGTCTGTTATGGGAAATTTGAGGTAGGATTTTTGGCCTGTTGGTTTGCTAGATGAAATTTTGAAGAGCAGTTTACAATCTCTTTATTTTCAACCCTAATGTCGAAAATCTTTGCCACTCAAAGTAAACCCTTGAAATAGTTTTGAATGCACATGCTGGCCTTCATCTTTATTCCCTGCTTATTTGCAGAATTGTCTTTTGCAAGGTGGAGGGATTGAACTGGCAACTGTGAAAAATGGAGGCAATGCTCAAATTGGTGACTAACGATGAGGTTGTATGGCTTTCCGTTAGTGTAACTGGTGACTCAAGCAGCTAACAGCACTGTGAACAAAATCGACGCTGAAAAATTGATCTTGGAATTTGTCAGCTAGTGTCAATAACCATAAATCCTGGAGCAAATTGTTTTTTTAGCAGTTCTCAGCTTGGAGCAATTGCTTACACACGGGTCGCTCGGTGCCGCCTCGGATGCCTTGGTGCGATGGGCTCGAGCAGAGCGCCCGGCCGGGAGCTCGCAGGGTCTCACCACGGCTCGGCGTCTCGTCCGCCGCGTCAGATGGGCTGATTCACTTTGGCCATTGTTTCCCCCTTGTAAAATGGCCGTGATCATAATCCACTCATTGTAACGCGGTGCTGCCTCGCTCAAGCTATTGTGTGGGCCGGTTAGTGTCCGCGCCGTGCACGGCAGCTGAGCATGGCACAAAGGGACCTGCGGGCCCTGGCGACGGCACCCTCCGTTCGGAGGCACCGAGCGTCCCAGTGCAGTGCCCTCCCCGGCACCCATAGCGTGGAGGCAGCCGCGCCACCATGCTAGTCCCGTGCCCCCCTGCGCCGGGCACCCCTGGGCGCTCCTCACCCTCGGCCTCCATCCACAGGTAACGGCACACGGGAGCTGGGGGAGGGAGGACAGGAATCCTGAGGGTCGGCTCGAGGGCTCGGGATCCTCGGCACGAGGGCTCGGGATCCTGGGCATGAGGGCTCGGGATCCTGGGCACGACCGCGTGCTGCCACCACCACGGGCTGCCCCAAGCAGGGACTGAGGCACGGCAGGAAAGAGGAATTGCGTCCCCAAACCCATCTGGTTCCTCTGTCCGAAGGACTTGTTGGCTGTCGAGATGCTTAGTTGTTCTGCGATAATCGCTTTTCTGGGATTTAGGGTGACTTTTTATCATGATGCATTCAGATCATATCAAATGATCCTTTTTATCGTAACATATTTGGATGGTGTCATCTGTGACTACGTGACAGGCAGCTGGCACTTCAGAAACCAGCCTTCCTACTCAGAACACTAATATCCAGGTCCTTGCTCTAAAGCCTTGTCTTTGTCCCTAATAAGAATTAACATTGGTAATGGGATACAATGTCTGCTCAGAATATTTAATCTCTTTGGTTCTCTCCACTGTAAGGAGACACTTTAATTTGGTAAAGGATTAATGCAAGTGCACTGTCGAGAAAAAAATTGAACTTGCCTCCATGGTAAAGATTTATTGTGTATCTTATAAAATAATACTGTTTTCAATAAAACAAACACAAAGGGACAAACAATTCAGTATTACACAGACTCCCTATGCTGTCCCCGTAATTCATTTTAATGAGCAAATTAAATGACAAAATTGACTTTTCTGTACATATTAACAGTGAAATTGGCTCACTGTCTACTAATGCAGGTACTGCTTAAACAGGAAAATTTGGTTTGGACGTCATTTGACAGGATTTAAGACCTTTTTCTCATATTGGTCTCAGGGCTGGACTAATGGCTTTGTTATGTTTTGATGTCTCAGCTTTGGTGTAGTAAAAGGGAAGACAGAGCCACGTTAAGTTATCTCACTATGAGATGGTCTTTAAGGGATGTATTGCAGAGCAGGGCCATAACAATCCTCCCCCATGAGGGCACTGAAGCAGAGCCAGCTCTGGTGCCTCTGGGTTTGGGGGATGCTCTGTGAGGGGCACCGCGTGGGTGTGGGGGCTTCCATGGTGCTGTGGGCTGGGTGTTAGCAAGTGTGTCGCTGGAGTAAGCCCGGGAGGGAAATGGGACTCAAAAGATGTCAGTGAGGGCTGGGAGGTCTTGGTAGGACTGGACCTCACTGTCCTTGAGGTGGGAGCGAACCTTCACAGGGACTAGGAGGCCTCAAAGCCAGTAGGTTTGGAGATGTAGATTCAGTTGCTCACTGTTGATACAGAGAATTAAGTGAGCTCCTAGAGAGCAGCCCAAAGGGTCTAACAGCAGCGTGAGGTTTCCTGACCCTGAATTGCTGCAGATTTCAGATGGAGGCATGACGCAGTGACAGACAGTATAGGTCTTTAATGGAGTGAAAAAAAAAAAAGAGAAGCTCATTTTCTGGATGAAGAAGACTGAAGAATGAAAGCCTTTGTATCATCAGCTGGTGCGTGCTTGTACACACCATATATGACTATAAGCACTTGCACTCAGTAGCATAATCTTTACAATCTTCTGACTAAACTGTTTAACACTGTAAAGCTCAAGCCCTAAGTTCCTTGGCATGTTATTATCAATTCCTTGCTAGATTCCTCGTTGCAATTGTTTGCTTACTTGAAGGTACCCTGGTGTGCCAAGTTCCCTCAACGTTACCTGCAGATAATGCATTTTCTTTACCAAGAAACATTATCAGCAAAGAGGAGCTCAGTGGAGGAACATTGTCGTGGGGATCTGCAGTAATGAAGCACACAATCTCCTAGTTTACGTTTAACACTGAATTGGACAGTATGTCACATACATTTGATGAACCTGAAAAATGTTATTATTATTCTCACCTTGTTCTAGTGAAAAAAAAAAGCTTGCGTAATGTTGCCCAGGTTGTTGCTTGTAAAATGTTTTGCAGAGACTTGAATATTTTATCTAGCTGCTGTATTCAGCCTATTGTATAAACCTGAACTTAGGTTAATGCTACATATTTATATCACAGGTGTTTACTGCTTAAGATTATTGGAAAAGAACTACTTCAGTATTTTGGCTGAAGTATATATGTTAAGAGAGCAATTGTTTCTTCAGATTGAGTTTGTGAGCCCAATTTCTTGCAGTAAGTGCCATGGAGACTTAGGATTCAAAAGCAATGATGAGCTGTGATGATCAGCATTTAAGAGGATTGGGAAAGAATAAAGACATTCCTTCCTATGTTTTTTTGCATGTTAACTTACAGCAATATGTTGGGAATTGATTTATGCTTCTCTTGAAAGTGATTGTGAAAAAGCCAGTGACTCATGAAGCAAAATCTCTGGTGATACATGAGTAGAAAACAGTCTTGGAAAATTCTGGTTGATATTAAAAAAAAAAAAAAAGCTTTCCTGCTTTAGCAGCAGTGCTTATCACAGAATTCTGACTATCCCAAATAAATTTTTAAATTTAAATTTTTAAATTTAAATTTTTCTTTTCATAAAAAATACATTTCATAAAAAATATCCTATTGATAATTTTTTACTATCATAGCACTGGAAAGGGATCATAAAAGCCTCAAGCTCTTTTATTTAGTCTCTGTTTTTCTTTCCTTGCAGATGAATTGCTTCAGAAAGAACAAAACTACTCTGATGATGTTTTGGCCAATATGATCAGTGAACCCAGAATCAGCTATGGAAATGATGCTCTCATGCCTTCACTAACTGAAACTAAGACCACAGTTGAACTTCTTCCAGTGGATGGAGAGTTCAGCCTAGATGACCTTCAGCCATGGCATCCCTTTGGTGTTGATTCTGTTCCAGCCAATACTGAAAATGAAGGTATGTACAAGTGGGGTAGAAACCCAAGATTATTCTGAATTGACTTTTGTGATTCCCTTTTTTACTTAGTTACCTGAAAATTGGCATCTTGCTAATATAAGCAGGATAGAGCTCTCAGATGTAAGTTTAGAACTGGTCTGCCACATCCGCTGTGTTTCTTCAATTAAACTGAGTCCAGACTAAAATTCTGAATTCACATATATAATACATTTCAGAGTTGAACTTACTTCTCTTTGGAAACAAAGCAAAATAAATTCTGGCAAATTGTTGGTGAGAATCCAATAAAATACATGGTGATGAGTTAAGGGAGATAGGTTGGCAGATTTGTGCAAACACAGAATGAGTGTTTAATTTAAAAAGAGCTCTTTAATTGCTGGCATGAAGAGGATTACAGAGCCAGTACAATGCCAGTGTATGAGTTGTGTTTATTTTTGGTTTTGGCTGGAATGTACCGCAGATCTGTTGTTCTTGGATATCTGCACTGCAGATGGATAGAGAATTTATTTTTCCCAAGGAGTACTTTATGTTGTTTATGGAATAAGTAATTGAAGAGACTGTAGGATATTTTAATAATTTATGTATAATCTGGAGTTGGTAGTTCACTTAGGTGCCTGAGCCAATTGATCAGAAATGTAAAGGACTTCGGTCATGTCAAGTTCCTTCCTTTGTGTTTGCTTTCCTCATCATTACTGATTTGATAATGACAAAAATAATGTTTACTGCAAGAAGGAATGGTGGTTTCACAAAGGCTGGAGGAACAGAAGACTTGTTTCATGATTTGCAAAACAGAAATTTGTCAGTGCTTTGTTGAACTGAAGAGCACAGATGTTAACATCTTACAGAAATCTTGTGAAATCTCAGACACTGTATCTGCCAATTTTGAGCACAGCAGCCCATTCTCCATGACTTAGTGTATTCCCTTTTAGTCTCACTCTGACACAACAGGTGAGTGACTGTGGGCACTGGCTGCCTGGCAGACACAACACGGGACATGGACACAGACGTGGCCGTGAGCTTGTCAGGCCCGGCGCTTGTGCTGGGTGAAGTCAGGGGCATCAAGACCCTTTCCGTGATGGAGCTGATCCTTCCCTAGAGGCCAGAAAAGCTTGGGGTCAGATTAAACATGGCTAGGGACGTGGGCAAGGGTCAAGAAATTAATGATCTGAAATCTGAAAGGAAAATGAGAGACTTGAGGAGGAGTGAAGCCAAAGTAAGACAGGGAGTCAGGACTGCAGCTCGGCCTGACAGAAGGAGCAAAGAGAGCTGGAGCAAACTCAGGAGGAGAGGCCAGCAGCCCAGACCAGAGCGTGGTAGGTGGTGGCTCCTGCCGAGAGGGCTCTGGAGCGCGGCTCGTGTGACGCGCCGAGCGGCCCGGCCGTCCCACACGCTGCGGGCCGGGCCGCCGTTCGTCCGCCTGCGTCCCCATTTCCTGCGCATGCCGAGGCTCTCCGGCAGGAGCAGGCTGCCAAGCTCTGGTGGTCTCTCTCCCACAGGATCCTCCAGCGTGGCGCTCTGCAGGGTTTCCCCTAGGTGGGGGCCGTGCGGGATTGATTCCTTTACCTGCGGCCTCTTTTGTGAATCTCATGGTGGGGGCCTTTCAAGTAATGTTTACTGTGTGGACATTTTGTAGCTGGGCATGGACCCTTGCAGGGTTGAAGTTCCTTCATGCAAAAAGGTCCTTCATGGTCAAGTCCTGCGCAGTTAGAATGTGCGTTATTTGACGACTCAGACCTCCTCAAGTTTTCCATGTTTCTACAGTACTACTCTGTCATCAGTTCAAACCACAGCCACAAATAACGTTGGCAAATGTTGTTAATCTGGTCATATCTACAATGCCTTCTTTCTCTCTTTAGATATATTCTCTATTGTTATCTCTGTCTGCAGCCTCATTTCTTTCCTTCTCTGCGTGTCTCAGCTCTTCATTTCAGAAGCCCAGGACTAACTCTGCCTTTGTCTTCTCTTCCCATGCCTGTTTTCTTCCATGGCCATGGTATAATCCCAGGCTTCATTTTAACTGCTTCTAACAACTGGTATCGCTCTTGTTACAACATGCTTTAAGAGGGTGGAAGAAGAAAATAGTAAACTGACACATTTTTCTCTTTCTTCCTCTTCCTTACCCTTTTCCCTCAAGGTCTCTTTGCATAGTCTATTCTTAAAACAGTAAGTTCCCTGATGTGAGAAGGTTTTTGGTTTTTTGTTTCTAACCATGCAGTACTGAGCAAGTCATTGCTGTTTCTTAACAAATAACAGTTAATTGAAAAGGCGTACATTCAAAATTCATGCTATTTAGTGCCTAAGTGTTGCGGCATTAGTGACCATCAATGTCTCTCTCTGCTGTGAGATGCTGAGCGTGCCAGTAAAGTACCAAGAACTGAGGATCTCAGCTCCCTCTTACATGGGTGAGAGTAGAGGCTACCATCAGGAAAATCACCGCAGGTTCAAAGTGAAGGTCCTGTTATCTGGGGAATCTGCTGAGCAGTCGAAGCCCCAACAGTGAAGCCCTGACGCTGCAGAAATGCCTGGGAATTTTGCCAATGATTTAGCTGGATTTAGTGATTTACCTGGTATATTCTACCTTGTAGATAAAGTTTGCTTTAGTGACAAAGCATTTATCTTTTTCTAAAATAAGAAGAAAGAAGTCTGTATGTCTTTAATTGACAAACAATGTTGACATTATGACGTGGCCAGCTCACCGCTTTCCTTGGTCAGTTGAATATCTTGTATGTGGCCTTGTCTGTTCATCCGTACCTGTTCCTGAGCTTTTGGGTTCCACTTCTTTATTTTTTGAAAAGAAAAGCATTCACCTCCACATTGTGCTCTCCTTCAACCTGGCATAAGATATGAGGTGGGCTGTGTACCCTGCATGAAACTGGCATAGTGTTGTGTGATGAAAAAAGCAGGGATATGCCAATTTTAATTTCATGAGGCTATATGGAAAATAGATTTGCCGTCTTAATTCTATATACAGGCTCATTTGTGCCTACTTGTGTGCACATGGAAGTTTTGGAGCATCAAAATGAATGCAGGTTTTAAAAAATATTGTGTCAACAATACACTTTTTGTGTACATCTTTTTGTAGTTCTGCTTATTCATAAAGCAAAACTCATTCATAATTTAAATTTCTCCCTTCCGTGTTGCCACGGTCCAAGGAGGAAGGTCACGGACAAGAGCTGGAGTTAACCATTACTTGCGCGTGCATCAACGCAGGGGCGAGAGCAGGCGCGGTGCAGGATGGACACTGAAGCTCAAAAAGAGGCTGCTCACTGAAGCCGGCCTTCCTTTGCACCGTGCCACCAGGGCCTGCTGCGCTGCGGTACCAGGGTCACTGTTTGGTTTGGAAAACCCTCGCCTCGGAGCTTTTGTTCCCTGTTTCCATCCCACAGCTGTTGTGTGACCTTGAGCAGGTCACGTCACTTGGGTTGCTTTCTGCCCGTTTTGAAACACGCCCTTCCTCCTGTGAAGTACTTTCAAACTGTACACGACAGGAATAATTATTCATTATTAAAGCTTTCACCCAACTCCACGGAGAATGCATTAGCCCTAGGTCAGGGCCACGCTGTAAAACGGAAGTTTCCCCCAGCCTTTTCTCCGTGCAGCTGCCCTCATTTTTCTTGCCACATGTAACTGCTCTCTCAGTTCTTCGCAGCTCTTGCTGCAGTCCCTCTGCGTGCCTCCCTGACCTGTGACAGGGCTGCAAAATGCTGCACAAGAAGTATATAAAACCCTTCAGCGGTCTAGGAAATAGGTAGAATAGGTAGCTGTGGCAGGGGCGGGGAGGGAAGGAGAGGCTAAGGAGGGTCTGCAGAGGCAGAACAGACCCGTGGTTTGGAGGGGCTGACGCCTTTTTCTTTGTTCCCTTCAGGCCTTTTCACAGAAAATCACTGCTGACCCACCTAAGCAGTGGAAATTGTTTGAGGAAACCTACTGGAAGGCTTAAATAAGAAAATACTCCAAACCGTAGCTTTTAGTTAAGGTTGGAAATTGCTTTTTTTATAGCGCTGTGTAAGGAAGCGATTACAAGGCCGGCTAGCGCCTCTGCGAGCCGCAGTGAAGGGAGGAGGGTCGAGGGCTCGTCCCGCCGCGCCGCGACTGTGCGTGGGGCAGCAGGCGTGGGGCAGCCCCTGCTGCCCGTGCGCTGCGTCCTGCCACGGGGGCCGGGGCGGCCGGTCCTGTGCACCAGGATCAGGGCGCCACCGAGAGAGGCTCTCGCCTGTAACCACAGCAGGGCGTTTGCCAGGCCCCTAGGAAGGCCGAGGAAGTGACCCGGGCTTCCTAAGGAGGTGGTGAGAATTGTGGTTTTGGTCAGTTTTCTGTGTGCCTGTTTGGCTCACCTGATTAGATGGTTAGTTTTTCAATCTAGAAATTCAAGTGAGTACCTGATCTAAAAATTCCACAATTCCAAGCTGTGGCATACATTTATTTACCAGAATTAATTTCTTAATGATACTTCTTACAAATAGTAAATGAAAAAGGCAAAAGCATTGCAGCAAAAGAGAGAGAAAAATTAGAAAAAAAAAGAACAATGTTTTAAGCTGGTAAGGTCTCAGTATGGCAATACAAGGGTTTTAAAACTGTATACTGACATCAGATTAGACTGGAATTTTTCATTTCTCCTTTACTTGCCTTTAAAAAACTGGAGAACGGATTTCTTGTCTACAAATCAGGCAACCTGCATGCAGTATTGATCATATTTTTTGATGTGCTGTACTATTTTCAAGTCTCTTAGCTAGCGTTTTAAAAAATCTCTATTGCATGGAAAAGGCAGTCAAGCTTCAGTGGGTTTGTAAGTCACCATTAATCAAGATTTGCTGCAAGAACTCATCGTATCAGTTCTTGCTGCCAATTCCAATCAGAAGACTGGAAAGGTTTGCGTGTAATGCATGTAGGTTCACTCTTTAGACAGAAATTCTTTGATCTTTATAGTTTCTCATTTTAAACAGAAACCAGAATATGATATAAAATTGATGCATCAGCTGTGAAACTTTCCTTTTGAAGTTTTGCCCATCCCTTCCTTTCACTTCCAGCATTAATTGAAGGCAGATCTCTTCTAGCTGTTGCCTTTTACAACTTTGTGTTTGCAGTGCCTCTCTCCTGCCCTGTCCCAGCAGAAGAGCAGTTGACCTTATCGTTTTTGGCGGTTTTGTTTATTTTTTGTTTGCTTTTTCTTTTTTCTTTGCTGCACGTGCCCAGTTGAGCCAGTTGATGCCCGCCCAGCTGCAGACAGAGGACTCACCACACGACCAGGTATATATAACTTGCGTGGCTTTTATCTAACCTGTGTTTTCCCAGCATGCCTGTGATCTGCTTGAGATGAAATGATCACCTTTTCTTTGGAATAACCCTCTGTTAAAATGTAATGCTGTGTCATGAAGCAGGAGCTGGTAGTTCAGGGAAAAGCTCCCCCACCAGCCCCAGCAGCCACTGCGCACGGACTGTGCCAAGGGCATTCAGAGGAGGATGTGGGACCCAGAAACCCAGAACTTGCATCAGCTTGTCAGCTCTGGTAGCAAAAATGTTCTCACCCTGCTCATACAGACCCCTCCACACAGCTGTTCATCCCCCCTAAGCAAAATGGTGCTGGTTTGCCCGGGGCGGGTACCTGTGTCTCCCCATGGACTGCAGACGAAGAGGGGCTTAGGTTAAGCTGCACTCATTTAGGAAAAGTGAGGGGAATCCAGTTGTTGGAGAAATTCAGGGACAGGATCTCTCATTTTAATATGTCATACAAAAAATGCTTTCCATATTATTTTATTGCTTTTCAGACTGTTTTACCCTCATGTATGTTTAGGAATATCTAGAACTGTCTGGTTCCACCGAGAGCAAAACCTTTTCTTTAAGAAGTGGAGACAGAATTGTAGTGTCAAGCCATCTTTTTTTCTTTTTTTTTTCATTTCCTTTTTCCCGAGTCAGATAAAGCTTGATCAATCTTTCCTCTTTTTACTCTCATCGTGTCTTCCAAGCTTCTGTCAGGAAGCATCTTGAACCACTCCCTCCAACTGTGTTTAAATCTTCTACATTACTCAGCAGTATCAAATGAAGTGCAGAAAATGCTATAGTGTGAAGTATGTTATGATATATCAATTGAGATGTAGGTCAAGACTGGCCAAGTAAGGTTGCTAGTTTTGTCTTAGGAATCTGAAGCCTTTGCATGAGTTTATAGTCTTGACTCATCCTGTGAAGACAGCCTGGAAGTTTGTGCAGATGTAGCTTACAGTTCCGTGCCGTTCTTGTAATACTGGAGTATTTCCATCTTCTGGATTCATTTTTCTCACCAAGAACAGAAGAAATGTCACCACAAATAAAACACACTTTAAACATATGAGTGGGAAACATGTTCAGACATAGTTCAGTGATAATTTTCTGGTCATATATCAGTTTATAGTCATTAATCTTTTTAATTCAGTCTTAATGAAAAAAAAATCTTATTAAAAGGCCTGTGCTTGCCACTAAAGATTCCTTCTTCCTTCTTTCTCTCCCCAAGTGAGGGAAATGGCTGGTATTCCTTATCTAGAAAACAAAAATAGTATTACTGCACTCTTCAGAATGAAGGGAAGGATTTTAGTCCGTTGTACCAGAGCCCTCCACTGACCAGGGACAATATGCAGGGTACAAAAAGTATGGTGAGGTCATGAGTGGTCGTTGTGAGTACACGCGGTAGACTCTTAGGGAAAGGTAGAAGTGTTTTAATTTATGGACTTCTGGGAATTAAATTTCCAATAGCTAAAGGTAAATTTGCACTATAAGAACAACTGAAATTTTCAGTTCCAGTGCTGTAGTAGTACGTGGCCTTTGCAGTATTTGTGGCTTCTTGGCAGGAAATCTAAATGTGCAAAGGCCCTTCTGCTTTGGACACATGGGTTGAGTCCCTCCAGACTGCCAGGGATGCAACTTGCATTCTTCTGTGAGGAAGTCACTTCACTGGGCATGTTAAAAGCTGTCCCTGTTTTACTCTCATGCCTAATGCAGCAACAGAGAAAATCTCACACATGTATACAAAATGAGGATGTTGCCATCTTAAAATAGTGCTAAATGTGTTGTAACAGTAAGCAGAACATACTCTTTTCACTGTTTCCAGAAAAGCCTCTTGAACACATTCTCTCATCCTAACACCTTTAAAGACCGTGTCCAGACTTCTCCAAATTTGTCCTCACCAGACACAAATTCTGGCAATAAATGCCAGTTTTTCCATTTTTCGTTAAAAACAATTTGAACCGTGTTAGAATTTCAGTTTACAGAAAATCTGATAGCAATCTGAATATCTGTCATAAACTAGGAATTCTGGAAAGCAAAATGGTTAGTTAATCAAATGGAGTGTGAAATACATGAGGGATTTTGCCAGTTTAAAAGTTATTGTGTTCTAACATTGTTTTACTTGTTAATTAGAAATTAAATCAAGGTTGGAGGCTAAGAGAGGAAGAGAGAGACTTTTTTTTTGCAGTTGTTGTCCTTTTGGATTAATCCATTTTTACAGTTTGAGGCTATTGTTTATGAAGCGAAAATGTTCCAAAATGGAGGATATTACTCTAGAATGAAACAGGATTGACAAGGGACCCAGAGGTAGATAAAATACAGAGGTAGATAAAAAACCCTTTGTTGTTCTAATTGCTCGCATTCCAGCTGATATCCTGAAAGATTTCGTAGTCTTCACTTCCTAGTGTCATCTTCCACTTGTTTTGCTCAAGTGAACAAGGCAGCTGACCTGTTTCTTCAGGGTAAAAATGCTTGTATTATGTCAGCCTGCAAGCATCCAAGTCTGCCCTTAAGAAAAGTCAACATTCCGTAGCACGTATTTCAAAATTCTTGAGGAAGATGTTTTCTTTCAGTGACTAACATGCACCTACAAACACATGCCTTTTTTTTTTTCCATTTTCTTTTTTTAGCACTGTTTGCATGCAACTTTAGCACTGTTTGCAACAACAAAGCATACAACTTTGTTGCAATGATCATTAAGATTTTCTTTATATAGATCATGATCGTGCAGATCCCTTTCCCCCAAGAGAGAGAATTTGGTCACAGTACAGCAAAGAAGTACAAATACCTTGTCATTCCTAATCCTTACGATAAGTTTTATGCAGGATCCTGTTACCTGACTGCTCTCAAAAAAAAAAAAAAAAAGTCACTCAAGATAAATCACGAAATGGATATCCATCTATGGATCCAGTCCATAGGTAGGAAACTTTAGAAGTAAGGACCAAGCTTAAAGCATTTAATAACATTAAGCCAGTTGTCCTAAGGTCTGCCTCTGCAGGGCTCCGCCTTGGCCGGCAGCAGTCAGAGGTTAAATCTGAGTGTGAAATACATCAGTCGGAGGAGGAGAGCAATGTCAGG
>NW_010583718.1:0-24291 GCF_000705375.1 Tinamus guttatus | reverse complement strand
CGCGCTGCCCTGTGCAGTCGGGCTGCAGAGGTTTTTTGATTTGGTTTGGTTTTTTTACTTCCTCCAGACTGCACATAAAGCTGGTTCTGTGTCTTTGGCCCCTCTGCTGATAATTCATGACATGTCCATCTTAATTCTGTTAGGTTACACAGGAGGCTGAAGGGGTTTTAGGCTCTCTAAGCCTAATGACTGTTCTGCAGGATCATTAGCACATATGCTGCAACCTGCATGGTGCGAGGGCATAGAGCAGCTTAGTGAATTATTTATGATTTTCTGGCCAGAAATTGCACTTTTTTCCTGTCCTAGTGATGTTAGTTCAGTGCAGTTGACTTAAGCCAACTGTCTGCAGCTACCAAATTAAAATCATTATTGGGTTGGATTTTTGCTTCAGATAATTATTTCTTATAAATAAGATAATTATGTACTGCAAGTACAATTATATACTCATAAGTACAGCATCTGCATTGGCAAAAGCCTGAAAGAGATGATCAGATTTCACTTGTTTTTCATTATTCATTTTTACGTACACATAAATTATCCTTGGTCTTCTGGGGAAGAATATCTTCATACTAAGTTCAAGTAAGAGGTTTTTGTTGTTTTGTTTTGTGTTGTTTTTTTAACGAATAAAAACTATTTTTTAATCTGTCACTGCCTTCTCCAGTCTGAAAGCCCTGTTGTCATCTGTGGAATAAAATCACCCCACCATTGTAACCACTCCCAAGGAAGGACCAGGAAATTTGAGTTCCAGGCAGTCTTAAAGTCCTTGTTCATCAAAGAAACTTAAGTTGTCATTGCAACTTAAGTTATCTTTACAAAAGCAAGATTATTATTATTGCTTTATACATGAGGAAAATGAAACAGCTGAAATAATTTGTACCAAATCATAGACCAAATAATAGTTGAATTCCTGGTAAGAACTCGCAGCCATCCCCATCCCGGGTGCCTGTTTTGAACATTACGTGTGTTTCCATCCATCCTTTTTTCAGATGAGCCTTTGCCCAGATAGAGGAGTGTGCTACGACACTAGAACTTCTTTTCTACACCAGACCCAAGCTCAACAAATCTTTCTGTTCTTGAAATTACTGAAATGCAACTCATGTCTCTGGGTTGTTTTCCTTAATTTGGTGGTTCTTGATTTTTGGATGTGCTTTTTGTGTTTTTCTATGCAGGGACCATGCAGTTTGGGTAGTTTCAAGCATCGTTGCTTAGAAGTTTGATTTTTAAGGCCAAAAGAACCTGGAAGACCACAGGCGTGTGTATTATTTCAGATCCCAGCAAAACAAAATCTTAGAAGGCCATTTAACTAGCAGAAGAAGCAATTATAAGCAGTGTAGTAAATAATGTACAGCTAATTACTTCCTTGATATTCATTGTATATCTTTATTCGTGTTCTTCTTAGAGCCTAAATATATATTTACACAAACACAAAAGCTCATCTGTATGAGAGCAAAATGTTCCTCAAAGGCACTGATTTGTTTGTATTTCATATGAGTGGTTTTTTAACTCCCTGTGGATGGTTTTTTTTTTTTTGCTTTAAGGGCAGGGAACAATTAAGTTTATATGTACTGTTGTTTTTGAAGTTTGGTCTTCATACGTTTATAAAAGTAGTTATCATTGCTAATTAGCAGCAATCTAATTAAAAAACTATCATTCAAGGACCTTGAGTACTCAAGAGCAAAGCAAGGTTAAAAAAAAAAAAAAAGTTGAATCTTATTTTCTGGTATATATAAAGTAAGCAGGCAAACCTATCGTTGTTGAATAAATGCTTTATCTTATCAGAGTATAATAATGTTAACTAGCTAATTGGATTCTACTGGATGCTCTTGAGCTTGTGGATTTGATGACTAAATAAATTTGTTATTTTTGCCAAAGAGGTGCAATTAATTTATTTACCAGTTGAACAGTAGCATTTTAAAATTGAAATAATGAAGAATGCCAAATTGAGATGCCCTAAAGATGGTATGTATTTCAGAAGAAAAAGCATTAATAATGATGATTATTTGTGAATTTGCCATCAGAATATTACTCTCATTTTTCTTTTTTTTTTAGATTGGCTTTTGTATTTGGGTGGTATATTTTAGACTTGGCAATGAAAAAAAATCATTTGTTTTCAGTCAGAATTATCTCATAGCTAGTTCTTTTTATTTGCTTTTGCTCAGTGCAAGGGTAGAGCAGATTAACCAGCCTTTAGTCTTTTGCTTCTGACCCAAGTCACACCCATCTGATAACACTTTTCAGAAGACCTTTGTTTTCCTTTTCCTTCTTTGGTTACCACCTTTGAAAAGTAAATCTTTGCTTATAGCATTTAAATCTTCAAATATGTGTTCGCCGGGCCGAGAAGGTTAATGAACAGGAAAGAGAGGGACGTCGAATAGCGAGTCCTCCACGCCGCGGCACTGCTGAAAGGCAGCTGATAACCCTGCGTGTAACTGTGTCGTACCAAGAACTGGATTCCAGTGCAGTCATGGGTCTCCTATCACACAATTAAGTATTTGTAGAAGAGCACTAGTTTACCCTAGTCACACTTTCAATTATTTTCACTTCTAAAGGGGGAAGGAGGAAAGAAAAATTACTCTGGCATTTGTTGTTAGTGCAATTAAAGCTTCTTCTCCCTCTGTCCTTGACCTTTTTCCTTTCCTAGATATGATGTACAAGTTTTAGTAACCACTGAACAGCAAGCTCTGTCTCCTGCTCATATCTCATGGCTGTTTTGGGGATGCTGAGTAATAGCAAGCAGACCACTGGGGCTTGATCCCACCGGCCCAGAGCAGAGCTTTTCTGCTAGGTGTCTCATCAAAAGGCTGGTCCCCCGCTGCAGCCTGGCCGTGGGGCTCCTGTGTTGTCCTAAAGCAGGAACAGAGGGGAGAAGGGGAAATGTCACTCAGAGAAATGGAGCTTAGGAAGGCCTGAGGGCTTGAGGGGGTCTTTTTGCCACTTGCAGCTCAGCTCACTGATGACTTCCCACCCTCGGTCGTTGCTTGCCACGAGGGCAGCTGGAAAGCTGCTGGTTTTGCTGCCTGTGGTGGCAGTTCTGCAGTTACCAAAGGTCCTCAGCCCAAGCTGACCCAGCTGGTGTTCACTCAGAGTGGTCAGGGGCAGGAATAGAAGTCCCCAAGCCCTGTGTCCTGCTCTAGCTGTGGTGCACGAGGAAGGTTACTTGGAGATTTCACCTCTGCCTGGGCTCTCAGCACATCCGTTGAGCTATCGATAGACTTCCAGAACTGAAAACTGTATATTCATCTTGTGTTTAGCGACCATGGATGAACCTTTCTTCTTGGCATTGGTTCATGTGCATTTCGAACGTGCTTATGATTTGTACCAATGAGTTCCACAGTCAAGTTCTGCATTGTTACAATTATATATACGTGTATGTATATGCGTACATATATATATATATTTACTTTATTTTCTTAGTTTCAGATCTGTTTTGTCCTAACTGTGTTGTTGTTATGCGCTTTCTTAGGAAAAAAAAGTAATGAATAGTTGCTCCCTGTTGACTTTCTGTGCATCCTTCCCAGCTGTGTAGCCCTCCGTAGTGCTCCCCTTAGCTGTCTCCTGTCTAGTCTGAAGCCCCCTGGTTTGTCTGGTCCTTCCCTGTATAGAAACCCTTCCCTGTAGTGATCATCACTGTCCCCTGCTTTGCCCCTTGTCCAGTTCTTCGGTGCTCTGTGAAGATGGGGTGGCCGTGTTTAATGTGAGGATGCCTCTTAGATTTATCTGCAGCGGGGTAACAATGTTCTCTGTTTTCTCTACTCCTTCTTAACTACTCCTGACTTTCTCTTTGTCTTTTTGAGTGCTACTGAGCCAACTGCCCACAGAGAGTTATCCACAGTGACTGCAAGGTCTCTGTCCTGGGTGAAACAGAGCTAATTTAGAGCCCAGTGTGGTGTATGTATAGTTAGGGTTATTTTCCCCTGTGTGCATCACTTTACATTATATCAGCATTGAATATCATGTTTATTGTGCACTCAGAATTTCTGCAGGTTTTTTTGCAGCTCCTTTTACTTTGTCTACCCTCATTTTTGTTATTACTTTTGATGCTGATGACTTTATCACTGCACCATTCACTCCCTTATCCAGATCACTTTACAATTAGCAGAGCACAGATGCTTGTCAGGTCCTGCTGGTAACCTTCCTCCATTGTGAAAAATGACTGTTTCCTGCCTTCCTGTTCAGTTACGGGCAGTTGTGTAGGACCTTCCCTCTTAATTCTTGCCATCTCAACTTCTGCCAGAGCTCTGATGGAGGTCCTTCTCTGAAGTGTTTTGGAAAGCCACATTCACTCTAAGCTCAATCACTTTTCCCCATTTTCTTAATAACTCATCCAGTGGCTTCCTACAGATTTGGGAGGCAGGACTTCTGTCAACAAAAGACAAGCTGATTCTTCACCAACATATCACATTTATCTACATATATTCTATATTCCCTGTATATGTAGCTTCATTCAGCTTCATCGCGGCAGCAAGAAGCTCTGTTCCTCCGCAGGCCCCTGCCTGGAGGGAGCTTCCCCCAGGTGCGAGCGGGGACCGCGGCCGCGGGCTGGAGGCGGCCGCCCCCTCGGCCCCTGCAGCTGCGGGCAGGGAAGCAGCCCTGGGAGAGCCCTTTGGCCTCCCCAGCTGTCCCAGCGTGCGGGAAGCTGCTGGCGTTGCTGTTCCCCAGCCCTGCGTCCTGTCACCCGAAGGGCAGCGGCTTTGGAGAAGCCTCCGTGCTGCCCAATATGTGTTCTTACTTTCTTCATTTCCTGTTGATGCAGATACAGGAGCTATTTTGAGATTACACAGAAAGGAGAGTGAATTGATTCTTACTTTATTTTGGAAAACTAACCATAGCTTTAGGGATAGAAAATTAAAGCTCCTTTTAGGCACCATGTGGGTTTTATTTCCTCCATCTCCATTTCCTCCTGCATTTCATTGACGGAACATAATGGTTTGTTTTCCAGCTGCAGTTTCATCACATGCTTTACAGTTCTTGCCTTTAGAAATGGCCTCTTATATATAAATGTCATGATATACCAGTGTCAGAATTAGGTGCGTAATGTGGCATCAAAAATCAGCTGCTTGATAAATATATTTAAGAGCCACTAAATATGTTATTCCTAAAAAAAGAGAGAGAGAGAGAGAAAAGAAACTTACTGTGGAAAAAAAAACAGTTTTAAAAAAGATTTGGTTTATGGGACAGTAAGACTGTTCAAGAAAATAACCATAAATACTGCATGAAGCATATTCTTGTTCTCTCTTTTGTATGGTTTGTTGTGAGAAGTAGAAAAGTAGGATTGGAAACCGAAATGGGATTGTCTGTACAGCTTGGAGAAGTTGTGGAGAACTTTTGTTCTCATTGTCTCACAATACGAGAATAGATCAGCATTTAATGTAAAAAAATGACAAATTCAGAAGCAGTAAAGGGGGGATAAATGTTTCATTCACTGCTGGTTTAGACTGTGGAGCTCATTGGCACTTGGAAGTGTTCAAGAATTTACTGAGGTCCAGAGGCACTGTGGAGAACAAGAGCAGTCCGTAGAGTTGAGAGTTTTCAAGACATTTACATTTCCACACACTGGACCTGAGGTCAGCCCAGGATGCTGGGAATCACAGTGAAAGCTTGGAGAAGGGAATAGAGGGAATAATGTGCTAGAACAGTCATCGGCAAGGAATCTGAATGGGTTCTTACGTTCTTACCACATAAGGGTGAGGAGATAACTTCTCATAAATAACATACAGGGTTTGTGTCTCCCAGAAATATGGGTGTCAGTCAGTTGCACTAAGGGAAAACAACCAGCTACGTGGATACCCCTATGTTCTCGGTGAGCCAGAGCCAGCTTTTCAGGACAAAACATTCATAGCTACACACATCAGCTGCGCTCCTCAGCTCTTGTGAGTCTGGCTATTTCTCCTACGGCCAGGAGGAAATCCTGGCCTTCTTTCCAGCCAGTGCAGCATCCTCCCCCTTCACATCTGTAAGGGGAAAATAGGACTGCAGACTGTTCAAGATGGAAATCATTGTGAGCTTTGCTTGCTTGCTGCACTGCCTGCTGCTCATCAAGAGGCAGAGTTAACTCTCAGTCAGAAATCAAAATTGGAATCATATTGATCCTGAACAGCCTGCACTATAAAAGCAAGAGTTCTGCAAACTTCACAGACATTCTTTATAACTCTTGCACATGTTTGTGCATAAGCTACAGGCTCACTGGAAGCAACAAAAGGTAGTATCTGGGATCCCCACCTCACAGCATGGGTTTGTCGTTTTTCTCACAGCAGCTTGAGCTGAGGAGGAGGAAGATTTTGGTCTAAACATCAATTTCCTTGGTGTTTCTAGAGAGACTGCTAGGGTGGATCTGTCTTCATCCCTTGAGTCAGCTGAGCAGACCACTGTTAATCCCCCCTAGTTGAGTTCTTGCATTATTTCATACTGCAAGCCGTTAATCCCCCCTAGTTGAGTTCTTGCAGTATTTCATACATTTTGGTGTATGAACCAGCATAGCTGTGGTGGGTTAAGGAACACTAACAGAGGAGAAATTTTACCAGCTCATTCTCCATCACTTCAGTGGGAACGAAACATCAGAAGCCCCTCACTTTCCCCCAGCTCCCTGTGCTGTGTGAATGTCACATCTCACCTTGTCTGTGTGAATGGCACCTTTGCCTTGGTGGACATGAGTGGAGCAGGACTGGATCTAACGAGCTCTCCTTGCGGTGCGATGCAGGGTCCGGGTTGACCAACGTGAAGACAGAAGAGGTATCTGAAGTAAAGATGGATGCAGAGTTCCGGCATGACTCGGGGTATGAAGTGCACCATCAAAAGCTGGTGAGTGAACACGTGGAGCTTTCTATGTGTGTGTTTTGAGCTGGTGATTAAATGCAGGGCTCATGGGGCATGCATGGCCCTGCTTCCCTTGAGCAATGTGCATAGGGTGGTCAGAATTGCCTCAAAATTTTCACATGAACAGGTGCTACTTCTTCTCATTGTCTCTTAAACAGAAGTAAATCTGGAGTAATTTCAATACCATTAAATCTGACATAAGCAGCAATGGTGATAGTTGCTGCCCTCGTGCTTGTATGCAACCAAGTGGGGTTGTTTGTGCAATATAGCTGCCCCATGGTCTGTCCCCTCTTGTCAGGGATCACCAGGGATCTGAAGTGGAGACACAGGGGAAGGGCGATGCTCCATGAAAGGAAGTCTCATGGAGACACAGCACGGTGCAGCAAGAAAGAGAGGGCTGCTGGAGAGTGGCTCTCCGTTGGGAACAGAATCCTCCTCTCAGAGCAGATGGTGATGCCCGAAGGAGCTCATCTCCAGGGAGCATAATCTCTCCCTACTCAGGATAAGGGGACACTCTCTGCTGTCCTTAGCTTTAATTCGTACTTGGTTGTATCTCTGTAGTTTGTTTCTTTGGGTATATTATTAACAGAGGAAGGGCAGATAGGAACAAAATATTGTTCCTCTTTTGAACTGTGATTCTTATGAGAAGACACAACTAGAAGCGCGAATAAGCATCTTCTAAAGGCTTTTTGCAATCCCTTAAAAAGTAATGAAAAGCCCATACAGCAACACTTCCCCTTTTGTAAAGGTGTGTTACATGATGAGACTTCACTTCTCTGACTTTCAATACCCTGATATTAAACTTGAAAGCTTTTTTTTTTTATTATATTCTTATAAATAAGTAGTGCTGAAAATTAAAATTAGCCTGGGACTCATATTTGCATTTGAACTAGGCAATCACCATGTAAAAAGATACTCCGCCATCTCTTTGATGCTGGGAACTGAGAATTCCCAGTCTGATGAACTAATCCAAAATGCATTAGCACTAATTTGGGAAATTCTCACATGCATAGCTCAGATGAGCTAAACATCCTGATGGAGGAAGCCTGTGTGAGTTCACTGAAAGGAAGGAACTTGCAGAAATGTGTTTCCATATACTCGTTCCTGCATCACAGATCCTGTGTCACATGTGCTTTGCTGCAGTAACCCTTGACATAGAAGTGCTTTGATACCATCCCAAGCAGTTTGGAACCCCTACCATTGACTTCCATGCACTGCAATAATGTGTCATGCTTAACACAAGAGTTTGCAAGCTTTTCGAAGCATTTTATGACATACTTCTCACTGATAACTACAGCCATTATTTAAAAATCAATAAGCTACCTGCTTGTTTTATTTTTGGAGTTTGTTTCTCAGTTGCGACTGAACAAGGAACCCAGTAGTAGCACTGAAAATGCTGGGCTGGTTCAGTGCAGTCCATCGCATGTCTGTTACATGGTGCATCCTGCTCATGCCCTCCGAGTAGAATTGTCAGTGGTTAAACCAGTGTAGCCATTTTATATCAGTGAGTTGTTTTGAAGTTTATATTCTCCTTGTTCCCAGCCAAAAGTGATTTTGAGGTTAGAATTTGAAGACATCTTCTCCATTAGTTTAAATTCAAAAGCAGTAAGTGGAAAAATACTTCCACCTGAGTGAAACAGTCACCATAAAATGTCATTTGGAATTCATCAATGCATCGTATTTTACATGCACGTCTGAATTGATCAGAAATTGTACCAATTTTATGGGTATTCATGTTCTAACTATATAAAAAGTTCATTTTCAGGACTCAGTATGCTTGAGGCCTTCCTCTATTGCACATATATATTAGCCAGGACATTTCACTGGTCTAAAATAGTATGGTAACAGACTTTCATTCCTGTGCCAGGAAAATGGACAGAAGTTGCTTCTCCTTCACATCAGTGTATGCCAACACTGTGTACCTTCCTGTGTGTTTCTATCTTTATTTAAGCATATTTCTTGCTTCCAACTACAAACAATATACACATCTACATTGCCTGTTTTAATATCTCTCTGAGGAAGATTGTGTTTTCTTAAAGAGCGCAAATGTAATACAGCTCATTATAATTCTCAGCAGGTTTCTTGCCTCCCCTTGCATTTTTGTTAAATACTTGTCAAAGAATTTAGTCTTTCTGAGTGAGGTAGTTCTACAGTCCCATGAATGTAACGTGTTCTTTAATCCGTGTTGCCCATTTTGGTTAAAAATAATAATAAAAGCCTGCTCCTGGCAAGTCAATAAAAGCTTTGTAATGTATGCATAGAAATAAAATAACATATTACTTGAATACAGTGTGGGACAGTGAAAACAATCACCTGCTTGTTCCCATTTCTAGCATCCTGCTTTATTAAAGGCATGGTGCAGCTCCTTGCTGTTCCCTCATTTGCCTTATCAATACCCATGCTGAAGTGGGTCTTGTATTTCCCCTCAGCTCTCCTGTCCGCTCAGCCTCACGTGAAGATTGTCCTCAGCCAGGTGTAGCTCCTTCTGCCTTTGCCCTGTGTGACAGTGACTCCTGTCAGTGACTCCTTGCTCAGTGACTCCTTGCTGGTTGCCTCTTGTTTGCTGGGCTCTCATCTGTCTGTTAGGAGAGTTTTATCCCAGCTGGTCGTGTGTGAGTTTTGCTCTCATCCTGCCAGTTTTCTCTGCTCCTTTGTTGAACCAGTGCATTAGACTTGGGCCAAGCAAACTGAAGAGATGTCAAGTTGTGAACAATTTCATTTGATTTACAAATTCTAAAAGGATTCTTAAAGATTTACATTCTAAAAGGAAAGAAATTTGTATGCTTCCTGGTAACTCCTCTACAAGCTTGTCGGGCATTTTGCAATTAGCAAAAAAAAATAAAAAAATAAAAAACTGTCACACTTCCAAGACCTGTGTGAGGGACTGGTTTAAAAGACCTAGAGATGAGTCTTCTACTTGGGCACAGAACTGCTACACTGCAGGCAAAAAAACCCACTTTGTACCTCCTCTCCTGCCAGGAGAGCTTGGCACTGCAGTGATCCAGCTTTGAGTAACTATGGTGCTGTGCAGCCGTGTTTAATTACTTCAGTATGCTGTGAACTGCCCTGGCAGCTGGACACGAGCCCAACGCCGGCGAGGTTTCCTAGCCACCATCTCTTAATTTTTTCTTTTGTAGGTGTTCTTCGCTGAAGACGTGGGTTCCAATAAAGGTGCCATCATTGGGCTCATGGTGGGAGGAGTGGTCATAGCTACGGTGATCGTCATCACGCTGGTCATGCTGAAGAAGAAGCAGTACACGTCCATTCACCACGGCGTGGTGGAGGTAAGCAAGGCTCCAAAGCACCCGCACAAAGGAAGAAGCCTCCAGGGTTTGCCTGGCCCCCTGCTCAGTCACAGTGGGGTATGGAGCAGGGCGGCATTGGATTGCCTCAGGCTCTAACAAACCGTGTCATGATGTAAAACCACACAAAAAAATATTCTGGAATTATCCCAGGTCAACTACCTTATAACACAGAGCTTAATTTTATAGGAAATTTGATAGTAGCCAATGAGCAGATACTGCACAAGGAGGAAAATCTGGTTTTACTGTTGTTGGGAATTCATACACAAAGACTTCTTTATGTAGTTTGCAAATAAAGGCTTGAGGCAGGTCTTCTGTGGATTGTGCTGAATGCTACAAGGGTTTTTCTTATACAGATATTTTATTACTTTCTGTTCCCTAAACAAGATTAACTTTTGTTGCCAGCAGCTTTTGATTTATGGCTAATCTGAAACTCATAGATTTGAGAAACATATAAAATACAAAAATTCTATATGAGTTTTTCAAGACTAAAGACAATCTTCCAAGTAAAGCTGTGGTCAATTTACAGTAATTTGAAATACAAGATTTGTTGCTTGGATTTAAGAAAGAGTCTCTGTAAATAGGAAAAAAAAAAAAAACTTGATTATGAGAACTGGAAGGGGGTTCATATACTTTTTTTCCTCCTCCCTCTCCCCTCACCCAAATGTGTTAATATCTACAAGTTTGCTGTGGAAATAGTTGATGTGCGGGTAGTATACTTTATATTAGGCAGCACTTCAGATATTTATGGCTTTTGCCTTCCAAAACCAGTATTTGCAATTTTTAATTGAAACTAAATCTTGTTCAAGTCCACAGTTACATTGGTATCACCTTAAGTCAAATGAACGTGCTCTGGTTGTGCTAGATGGGTGATGTTTCCTAATGCGCATACTCCATTTTGGGTGGCAGTGAAGAGTAAGCCTTTGACTTAAGCCTCCCCAAATCCAAGCTGTGCTTTTTCTCATGGTTAACACCTCCCAAAAATACAAGGTGAGAAGAGCTCCTGGGGAGAGCACTGTCTTACACACAGACATACCATTCTTAAAATTTCTGATAGATTTTTGCCTGATGGAATGATAGAGAGAGCATAATCCTATATTTTTGTGGACTTTCTTCACAGAAAATGAACATGGAAATGTTGACCTCACTGCTGAAAATAACGTACATCATTTGAACAAGCTATTCATGTCAAAAGGACAACTTAAGGAATAAAAAGTTTTACAGAAAAGAAAATAAAGGAGTAGCACGAGGATCTAGCAAGAATATTAGTCTGTCAGTAGTGCCATATTGTAAATGTCGCGTGGTAGGTTCACAGTATTGAGTCTGCTGCTGGCAGCCAGGATTCCTAACTCGGCCAGATTTGCTGTCAAACTGCATAATCTCAGTGTCTCACCTGCAAGAAAGGCTTGTCAGGAACTACTGTGAAGATTTATGTCTTTGATAACAGATAGAAAGATTACAAAAAAGGTCCTATTCTACCTATATTCCAGTTTTCCCCAAGAGACGTCACGTTGTAATCTCTTACTCCACTATGTTTCTTTTTTTTTTAACAAAACATATTATGAAAGAGCCTATTAGCATTTTTTGAACTTCTGAGGAGAAATATACATTTACTGTTTTGAAAAAGTGTCACAATAATTTTCTCACAATTTTGACAATATAAATATTTTGAAGTGATTCATCCTTATCAGGAAAAAAAACAGTCACAAGTGTGTAAGTAGTTGACTGAGTGATTGAAATTGCCTGTTGTACGTGCCCAGATGAGCTCCAGCAAACCCTCTGGAAATGCCTTATGCTGATGCCCCCAGCTCACCTGATTGCAGGAGGTTTCTTCCCCCTTAAAAGCAGGTGGCAAAATAGACATCCTTATCATATCTTCTAGTTCTGGATAGAAATCAGGAGTGGGAGGTTTAAAGCTAAAAGAGGCCAAAGGTTCAGTACGATGTTGTTTGAAGCTTAAAAATGGAGGAGCCCAGTCCTGGCAATGCTTTTCCTTTGCATCCCGGCCTAGCGCGTGAGCCCCTACGAGGGAAAATGCTTGTCTGTGTGTCCTGAGACGTGGAGATCCCCGCTCTCCGCAGCCCAGGGCTTCCTGCTGGTTTCCTGCTAGGGCAGTTGAGTTGTGAGCCCTCCAGCATCTCCCGCTTCTCAGCCTGGACAAGCACCGCATCCTCCTGTAGCACAAGCCCCGGCTGACCTGACGGGCAGCGGCGCGCTGGGCAGTGAGAGGAAGGGTGTATCTTCCTGCGCGTCTCTCTCGTGTTGGCATGTTCTGTGCGTGCCGAGCAGACGCCTGCGCAGTTCTCCCTGCTCTGCTCCTGCCTTTGCCCAGACGGCTCTGGCCGCAGCGGGTGGCACGCGGTGACACGGTCACGCTGGCCATGGCTAGCGCTGCCGAACCGGCCCGGTCGTGCAGGCGGGTGTTGGGCCTGCGCGGAGCGGGGTTCCCTAGCCCCTCCTGCCGCTGCACCGATGAAATACCTGCGCCGCACGCGGTGCTTTCGGGATGGTGACAGGGTGGAGATGTTGCCAGAAATGAATCCTCTGCATACAGTTCCTGGTGGTGCAGCCTTGTGCAGGGCGCCTGGCAGCCCCAGGGGGAAGGACTTATGCAAGGGCAGGAGCAGAGGAGGCTCCCGGAGGTGCTGGTGGGAGGTTTGTGCGAGTCACGGCGGCTCCGTCGCTGCCCCCGGCCGGGCGTAGCTCCCTGCGGGAAAGGGGGGCTCCAGCTGCAGCCGTGAGGCCTCTGAGGCAGGAGCTGTGCCCTCGCCGCGGGGGTTTGCGCCGAGAGGCTGGCGAGGAGACGGGCCGCAGCTTCCCGGGCTGGGCTCGGAGCGGCTGCTGGCGGCCGGGCGAGCGCTCCGCAAGGAGGCCGCTGCCAGCAGCACAGAGCCGGTGTCCTTCATCGCTTAGGGAGAGACACGGGGGCAGGGAAAGGAAAACTGGCTTTTTTTCCCCAGTGTCTAACATAGGGAAAATTGAAAAGGGAGAAGCCTAAAGCAAGAGCACCACTTCCCTGAGGAATAAACTACTGCCTGAGAGCAATGTTACAGTACCCAAAGAAATGAATGGATTTTGGTTTTGTTGCCCAGGAGAAATGCTCATTGTAAACACAGCTTTTAAGAAAAAAAGAAAAAAAAATGGCAGGCTTAGAAGGACAGTATTTTAACAGCAGAGATGTCAAGTTATATTGCGAAACTGAAAGCACTGGAAGCACCCTGTGAGCTCAGCCCAGGGACCCTCTCTGCCTAGCATCCCATTTCCCAACACAGGCATCCTGTGCTGGCTGGGAAGCTCAGGACTTTGATAGCCTGCAAGTGGAAGCAGGTTGCAACCCTAGAAATTGAGTATGTCACAAAAATGTGCAATTATTACATGACAGAAAATACATTTGGTTGGAAATGGTGATGGTTGGAGGTGCAGCTAGGTGCTGGAAGGTGGCCGAGGAGAGCAGAAGGGACAAGGATTAGCAAGGGGAGCCCACTCGGGTCAGCCGTTCACCTGAGGAGTGCAGCCCGTGTGCACACTCTGAAATAACCAGTGCAGGCTGTCGGGCTGGGACACAGCAGGGCTGCAGCACGGGTGAATGTGACCCAACACGTTGAAGGAGCAAAGGGAAGCGGCGGGTCTGCCCCTGTGCCGGGAGCAGAGCCCCTCTGCATGCAGAGCAGAATTCCTGGTGCTGCAGAGCAGAATTAAAACAAGCATCAAGCATAAGTACTACTGCTTTACGTTTTTGTGAAAAGGGTAAAGTAAGCTCGCCTGCTGTACAGGACTCTTGAGAGAATACATCTTCCGTTATCCGAAAGGTTATTTCTATGCTAAAAGTAAACAGCTATTTTTGCTAAAATTTGTTCATTGCTTACACAAATCCACATGGAAATGTTCATAACCAGTATGTAAAGACTCTGTGGCGCCTTCCTGATCTTATATTTTTGGCTGTGTAAAATTCATGTGTCATCTTTTCTTCTAAGAACTGTCAAAGAGCTGACAGGCTCTCCTAGCTCTGTTCTAATAGATAGTTAACCAGCTAGCCAGGCGATGGTAGGTTTTGAATTCACAACAGCTATTGAGCTCAAGCAGTGGAGGTAAAATACCTGATTAACGTTTAGAGACTGTTCTCGCCCCCTCTAATTTCATGAACGTCTATACTACTGTAATGGTCAGTGAAAGAAGAAAATAATTTGTGAAGAAGCAGGTATTCAATAAAGAAGTCTTGACTGAGTTGTTTTTATGCCTGTCTTCCAAATAATCAGGAAAGGTCAATTTTTGTTAAGTAGAAGTATTTAACCAGTGCAGAAACTTCAAGCATTTTGTCACTGAACTGAGCCAAATTCAATATTGGAGCTAAAGAAGTTTTGCCTCAGTGAGTGCAGTGCGATTTTTGCTCACCCTCACCCTGTCTGCTCTGTTTTCCCTTAGGTATTCTCATTTTATCAGTTATTTAATGGTTCAGAGACCTGTTGCCTTACCTTGTTTCTGCATGTGGATCTATCCAGAAAATCCATCTCTGCAGATTGCTGCTGCAGGGTGATCGTGGGCTTCTCCTTTCTTGCCAGGTGCAGTGCAGCGTATTGATTTCGTCCCCCAAGGCCGCTTGCGGTCCTGGTGCCTTGGAGAGGAGAGTTTTTAGAGACAGCCGTGTCCTTGGGCAGCATTAGAGCATTAGGTCTTGAGTTTAATGCTGTTCTTAGTGGAGAAGTACCTGAGCAGCTGGTCCAGCAGGGCAAGGAACTGTTGAATTCCTACCACATTGAGCCACCCTTACTTTAGATTTCCTTTTCTTGAGGGCATGACAGAGCTTGGGAACCTGACTCTCTTCCTCCCTTCATAATAATTGCCCTGAGCTTTGAAACCTACCTTGCATTTCAGAGGCTATTTCGTACCTAAAGTGCCCGTAGAGGAGGGCGCAAAGTGCAGGGCGGCTGCCGAGGCGCAGGTCGCTGCGAGCGGAAGGGGAGCCACAAGCACTGACCGCGTTTCTCCTTCCCGCGCAGGTGGATGCCGCGGTGACGCCGGAGGAGCGCCACCTGTCCAAGATGCAGCAGAACGGCTACGAAAACCCCACGTACAAGTTCTTCGAACAAATGCAGAACTAGGACACCACAGCAGCCTCACGAGACGGACAGCAGAACGATTGCTTCACTGCCCAGTGGTGTTCGCTCATAGAATAATGTGGGAAGAAACAAAAACACTCTGTTTTATTATTTACTCATTATCGCCTTTTGACAGCTGTGCTGTAACACAAGTAGATGCCTGAACTTGAATTAATAAAATCAGTAATGTATTTTCTCTCTCTTTCTCTTTACATTTCAGTCTTTACACTACATTATTAATGAATGTTTTTTGTGTACTGTAAAGAGTTTAGCTGTATTTAACTAGTGCATGGGTAGATTCTCTTTCCCAATTATTTATCATGTAGCTCCTTAGCCAGTTGTATATTATTCTTGTGATTTGTGACAAAAATTAAGTCCTAATTGAAATATGCTTTAAGAATTGATGGGGGATGCTTTTGGTGTCTGTGGGGGTTAGCTGCTTCTCTTTGCTGAGCATTTTTTTCTGATCACTATGCATTTTAAAGTAAAACAACCTTTTTTTAAAAAGTATTCCAAATGAGTTATCGATTTTTTTTCCTCTGCAGTTGCATATTATTGTACAGATTGTTGCTCCTGCTGTATTAGTGACGTAGAAATCATGGGAATACACATTTGTTTCTTTGTGCCTGTTTTATGTGCACACTTTAGGCATTGAAAAGTAAACTTTATTTTCTTTTCCATGTATCTTTTTGATCTTAAAAAAAAATATTAAAAAGAATCCCTGTTAATTGTGAGCACTTCTGGGGGGGAAAAGTGCCTGCTGGATGAAAATTAACAGGGATCCTCTGCAGGATGATTGTACAGAACCATTGCTTATGAATTGATAGCTTTCTACACTGTGTTACATAAATAAATTAAGAAAAAAACCTTTGGACGAGAGTTTTCTTTGGAGGCAGAAGAGTATTTTGAAAGCAGGAAACATGGGACATTCGCACGGGACAGTGAGGGGCAGGAGGAGATGTCCCTGCACGGATGACGATTCTCACGGCTTGAGCGGAGCGGAGGCAGCAGTGCGGCACAGGAACGGGGCTTGTGCTGACTTGGGCACAAATGTTGTGTCTGTTGGGTTTGTTTGCTTGTTCTTAATAGTGTTTTGATGTAAATAAATATGTTCCCGGAGGAGCCCAAGGCTGTCGCCTCCCACGAGGTCCCCACGGTGCCTCTCGCCTATGGCCCTTGTGGCGCAGCCCCGTGTGGCACCACAGCAGGAACCTGCATCTTTTGGTTTCACAAATATTCGGGGCAGGTTGTCCCCCTTGTGGCCCTTACTGTGGCTCCTGCTTCGGAGGGCGCACATACAGAGGAGTGTGTAGGACCCCGTCCCATGCATGTGGCCAGTGCCACAGCAGAAGATCCCTCTTTCTCGTAAGCAGGACATAATTCAATCTAGTGCACTCTCACTAAAGGAGCATTATTGAAATTCCATTCAGGAGAAACCACAGTAATCCATAAGATATAGGCAGCCACTAGCCTTTTAGAGAAAATCCCACTTATAATCCCATAATCCTATGCAATCTCAATTATAGAAAAAATGCAGTTGCTTTGAACAATAATTTGTGGATTTACAGTAAGTCAGTCTTTATGGTGCGAGGTTCTTTGTCTGGTGAGACGCTTGTGCTGCTCTTGCTATTCATGGACGAACTTTTAACTGCACAGTTTTACTGCTCTAAGTGATCAGTTTTCACAATTTTATTCTGCGTATGCTCCCTCTAGGAAGAAGAACAGGTACACATGTGCACAAGACGTACAGGATGCAAGTAAAGTTCCTAAAACTTCAATATTCCCAGAGCTGTTGCTCCCCCAAAAGCTGCCTATACATTTATCACAGTTCCCAGGTAACAGCAGCAGCCTCCTGCCTGTCTAGCCGTGCAAGCTCCTCGTTGTGCAGAGATTATATTAGAAGTGAATAAAAGCAATTTGACAGGCTCATAAAATAGGGAAGCTGACGCAGGAAAGTCACTGAGCACCTCAGTGACAGGCAGGATTGATGGCTCACCAGCCCCATCAGCAATAAACGGAGCAAGCCGGCTTGGAGGAAATCGCTCCTGTGGGAGAAAGTAAATAAGAGAGAAATCCCCGTCTTATGAGTCCATAGGTTTAACAGGAGGAGTTTTCTCATCTGGGTTGATTTTGACAGAATGGGGTCTGGGTGCACTCGGGACGGCAGGAACCTCGGCGAGGATGAGGATGGTCTCTGGCAGCGGGAGCCCCTGCCAGCCCAGGCTGCCCTTATCCCCCTTGGAGGCTTTGCAGGACGGGGTGATGGGCCCAGGCACCTTCTTCCTCCTCCTCTTCCAGAAGCTCCTGGAAAAAAATGGCCTTTGTTGCTCATGTTGGCTCTCTCTAACTAGATTAACTAGTATCAGATATGCAACGATGCTTCACACGTCAGGCACATGATGGATGAGGTGTCCTGAAAAATACCTATATTCATGCTCATCTCTGTGTTTCATACCTACATGTTGCTAAATTTCCTTCCTCAGCTATGAGGGGGCCTAAGAAGAAGAAACCCAGGCCGGGTGTTGCCCTTTGTGGAGAATAATTTGCCGCACCTATATATTCCATTAGGTCTGTCATGCTGCTCATGCAGCTCCAAACTCTCCATCCCCATTATATGTGCACTTACCAAAGCAATTTCAGTGCCATTGCTGTTGGCCTAACTGCTCATTTTTATTGTTTAAACTAATGGATTTTGTGGGCGGTGGGTAAGTCGCTGTTAAAATGCCTCTAGGCAGCAAGATTGCAAATATCCTAATGACATATGAGAATAGATTACAAATAGCACTGTGCATGGCACCCTGGTGCTGGCAGCATGAAGCTAGTAAATTAAAATATAAATATTGTTTTCTATTCCCAGACAATCTTTTTTACCACTCAAAAAAGGGAGAACCTTGATTCTGTCAGAGAAGGAGGCTGTTTTGTCTTGCCGCTTCCCCTTTCCAGTTCTCTTTTCCACCTTCTTCCCAGAAGAAGCACAGACTAAACCTTTCCTGCAACTTTCTACAGCTCTGAGAAAATTATCTGGCTGACTATACAGAAAAATCTTTTACGCTTCCAGGTATAAGGCTTAGGTTTTATTTAGAAGTAATAAAATATTCTGGCTTTAATGGGATTCTTAGTTAAAGCAGAGTTGGATTTAGACACCAAGTTGGAGACTGAGTCTTTCTTTGCCTGCTGTGGACAGCTCAGCTGGAGAGCAGCAGCCTGCTCAGTATGAGGGATCTCACCTGGAGGGAGAGGTAGGCACCCCTTTTGTAAAGAGCTGCTACAAAAAATAAAATAAAGGAAAAGGAAATGACACAGGGTGGGGTTCCCTCATTAGAGGTTGAGCAGCCGCTGCAGGAGGAAGGTCCTTGAAATAGCTGCAGAGCTGCTGCTGGTCCAAAATGGGACCCGGTAATTACAGCTGCTCTGAAAAGGACAAAATCCTGCAAAATTGCCCCATGTAATTCCCTGGAGAGAATTAAGGGAAAAAGCTGCCCCCTCCTCCAGCCCCTGCACAGAGATAAGGGCAAGCACGGGCTATGGCCAGGATCATTCCCTATAGGGCTGACAGGGGAGAAGAAAGCTCCTGAAACATTACCATTTC
Organism: Tinamus guttatus; assembly: GCF_000705375.1. Next base: position 5,491 of record NW_010583718.1, on the reverse strand, counting down.
TAAAGTCCTTGAAAAATAACGCTCGAATCAATAAATGTGGAAGAAACTGTTCTTATTTTCCTTTTAAACGGCTTGGCCATCAATCTGTCTCATTGAAAAAAAAAAAAAAAAAAAAGGATAGGCGAGGAGGGAAGGAATACATATTTTCGTGTGTGTTTTTGCCAGGTCTGTTTTTCAACGGGTCCTTGCGTGAGGCAGGGGCCCTGGGGTGGGGCGGGGGGCCGGGAGCCTCTGGCGCTGCGGGTCATGCTCGCCTCCAGCCCAGGCGCACGGATCGAGCGGGCGCCGTTCGCTGCATTGAAACAGCAGCAGCCACCACTGCTGATGGGGAGAGCGATGCCCCTGACGAGGCTCCCCGCTGTGGTAAAGCAGCCCCGACGGGCAGAGCGGGGCCGCGCTGCGCGCCGGGAGGCCCCGTGTGAGCCTGCGGTGCGGCTCTACCTCACGCTCGCCCGCGGCGCCATGTGGGCCGCTCGCTCCCTAATGGTCGGGCCGCCGCTGCGCCACTCTGTGTGGGAAAACATCGCTCATCCAGCCAGGACCCTGCCTGGCCATGGCTGAGAGTCAGCGTCTCCTCGGCCCCTGCCCACGGCTGCTGGCCATGGGGTGAAATCTCTTGAAAAAGGTAACACTGCCTGACTCCTCTGCTGAAGGCGCTTATGTGGGTCTCCCACAAGTTGTCGTGACCTTTGTAGGGACGCAGCATCTCTGAAACTTCTGAGAGGAGGCACGCAGGAAGCGCTGGTGGGATCCCATAAGCTTCATCGCTTTGAGGGCGGGAGCTACAAAGCTCAGGCTGACCTGAGCAGGACAGCTTGGGCTTACCCCAGCCTGCAGTCAGCCCAGCCTTGTCTGGAGTATCAGCTGTACCCGTTACCTAACACTGGATGTTACAACACAGTTTGTCTTTTGAAGATAAATGTCAAGCGAGCTCTGCTGGCATAAAAAAACCCTGCATTGCCAAGGCATTTTGCTGTTTTTTGGCCATCACATTGCTAGAAAATCTACTATGAATGTCTGCTGGCTGCCAAAATTAATCAGAAAGAGTTTAAGAGCCAACAGCCTGTATTTTGTAAAGCCTAAATTAAAATGACACCCTGTACTCAGTACCCCAGTACAGGTGTGATCCTTAAAAGCCCCCATAAATGAACAGGAAATCACCAGGAGCTGACCATTGACAAGCAAAGAACAAGAACTGCATTCCTTCAAGAAAGGATAGCCAAGCCTACATCCACCTTTGGCCAAGGCCAGAGTCTTAAACCACATTTCTAGTCTAGTCTAGTGAGGGCACCTGCTGCCAGCTCTGTTGATGCTGGATCATGCTAAAGGTGCCCACAGAGAATGCAGCAACTTGTGTAGAGAGAAGGAAACACCTCACACCACAAGAAGAGCTCATCATGATCCCACTCCCACTTGGGATTTGTAGTTTATCCGTAAAAACAAACAGCGCACCCGATCTACTTCTACACATGCTCCATTAAGCAGGGACCAGAGCCCATCTTCCAAAGATATTAGGACTCTCAGTGGAGACTACTCTCAAAGGAAATAGATTGCAAAAAGCTCAAGCTAACACAAGTTTTAGTATCTTATGACAACCAAACTACAAATTGTTGACTTTCATTTGTTTTGGACCCTCCACTTGATTATGTTATTTGATGGTCCCCATTTCTTGTACTGGAAGACGCACTAAGAATTCATCCCTCTTTTCGTTTTTGTTATTGTTAGAGATTTGCTACATAACTGTCACAATCTCCCTCAGTGGTCTCTCTCTACCAGGATTCATTGCAGACTGCTGGTCACCATGTGTGTGAAACCTGTTTCAGACATTGGTTGAAGCTTTGGGAACACTTACTGTCTTAAAATATCTGTTCCAGGTAAGCCTATCTAGAAAGCCACAGTTTAAGGCAGGACTTAGATAAGATGCAGACTTATAGACTGTTTTTTACCACAAACATCCAACTGAGTGTATCTATCTAGCCAAAATAACTGCTGCTGCCTCCGGCACGTATTGACATCTTAATGCAGCATCACATTTGTGACACAGAATCATCAGAATAAAATACAGTGTTTTTAAACAAGAGACATGTCTGAGAATACAGTCTATTTAATTTGGTTGAACATATACCATTTCCATCAGCAGACTGAATGCTCATTCTAAGCATGACTGATCAAAGTACATAATGCTTAAACATAGCAGTTAAACACCACAATGCAAATCAGAACGATAATTTTGTAGATTCCTCAGAGCTCCTATCTTCTCTAGCCTTTTGGCAATATTAAAGGATAGGGATTCACTATGGTTTCAGCTGAAGTTGCTTCTGACCTCATGGCTAGAGCTAAGCAATATAAATGCAGATTGAGGGTGGCTCCAGCTTTCATGTTTGGATGCTAAACAGAAAAGTAATCTCAGCCTTGTGGCTGATGAGCAAATGGTGCCTGTAATGCCATGCCTTATTTAACAAAAAAAAAAAAAAAAAGGAAAGGAAAGAAAAGCATGTGCAATTAGAAATCTATTGCATGGCTGACTGATTTGTGTGTTGCTAATCAAAATAGCAGCAGAAGAGCCTATGTATCCTGAGCCCCACATCCCAGGTCAGCAATCCTCCAGCCTGCTGCCTCCAGCCCTGCGATAAATCCACAGGCTAAACCCTGCTGGCCTATAAATCCCCTTGGGCCCTGCAACAAATATATACTCCCACCCACCCAGCATATCCCAGCACAGGATCTCGAGATTTTCCTTTCAGCCTTTCCTGCAGTGTGGGCTCACACCACCAGTGTGGTCCAGTGCACTGCCATGGAGACACATGGCTCTTCATGGCTCCACAGCACAGGGAGTTGCTTTCACAATAGTTTCTATTTTCCAGGGATAAACCCAGCAATAAAAGCACCCCCTCCGCCGTCCCCGTCATCATATGGGAGACTAGGGCTTAATTCCTCAGCTGGAGGGGTTTCCAACACACTTTTCCTGCTTATCCCTGCAGCACACGCAACCTGCCTTGGGAGGTGGCTCCTCAGCACTCGGAGGAGGCTCTTCTCGGATCTTCGGCTTGTACTTAAACATTAACTGGGCCTGGGAGAAAAAGAACCAAAGAAAGTCGTGTAGAATACTCACAACATTTTTAATCCAAGTGGAGGAAACTGTGGAGTTTTGTGCTAGAAACCAATCTAACACAAAGAAAACAAGGGGCAAAAACATTGTCTGGGAAGTATTTTGTGAGAAATAGAGTAAGCTGTGCACAGTTTTGGGAAAGAGAAGACACACAAACCTACTTCTGGGGGGGTTTTATTGCCCTGTTTTAAGGCAAGGTGGAGACAGAGCTCTGAAGCCCCAAGGATAAGGCAATAAATACCCATGTCCTCAGTATTTCTCCTTGGTTTGCTCTAGAGAGCTTTTCCACTCGTTATCCTGACTTTAAGATCTTGTCTGAGGCTTGGGAGCCAAAGAGTCTTAAAAAAAAGAAAAAAAGCAAATTTTATGTGCATCTGTCTTCTATTGATCTGCCTAAAATCATGAGCCCTGGCACACGCCTTGGCTGGCCAGGTATGAGAGCTGCAATGACATTAGTTGAAAGCGGGAGCATTCTGCAGCACTAGCAAGGCAAGATCCTGAGACTTACATAGATTATGCATTCTTACCCACTTTCCAATTTCAGGATCTTGAAGATTTTTCACATTTCACTTCCAAGCTCGTCCCTGTAGTCACAGGAATTAGAACCTGCTTGTGATGCTGCGATCAGAATGAAAGGTAAGAAAGACCCTTGTGTGATTAGTCCAGTCCATCATCAACCCAAATGAAATCCGCTCTAATGCTGCCAAGATTGGCAGAAAGCAAAAGATCATGTTGTCCTTTTGTTGATTACAAAATTGGCTTTAAATAAATAAGAGTCCTCCATAGTGCATTTGTGAAAGCAAGCAGTTTTGTGACTGAAATATTCCCAATTAGCATAACTAAAATACATATTTGTTCAAAAATTATTGCCTGCATCCAGGCAAAACACCAGCAGTCAGTCTGAGAAGCAAGCATGAAGATTCACTTTTTCCCCAATAAACTGTCTTCTTGTATCCACTTTCATCCAAAAACACAATCACAGTTAATAGCTAATCAAATATTTTCTCCTAGAGGCTGGGAAGCAAGAGAGAAAATGGTACTATTATTTCTATTTTTAAATAAATGGGAGCTGTTTGAAATCAACAGCTTTATGGCTCTATAAAATACACAAAATCCTCATTAACATAGACTGCTATATATAAAAGCACAAGTTTAAATGCATAACTCTGGAAATTTGTAAATCAAAGGCCATAATAGAAATTGGCCTTTATCACACAGTTAACTGTATTAAGAACGCACATTTGTAGATGCATCTCTATGAACCTATAATTTCAATGAACACTAAACGCATGCACAATGTAGGCAAGTCAATGTTAGCTGAATGGCATTTGAAATGGCTCCATATGCCATTTCAAATAAACTACTTTTTGTAAGTGTACACAATAAAGACCTCAACATTTTGTTGCTGCATAATGTTTTCTTCAATTTTATAGCAATGCAGATTATTACACAACTCAAGAACAAACTCAGATCCATTTATAAAACACAAAATCATTTATTTGTTTAGAATTTTCATCATTTTCTTCCAACTTGGTTGCAGACCGCGTAAGCTATAAATGCTTCAAGAGCATCTTTCCTTCTGCTTTGATGACACTGAGCTCAAGGGAACTCTACAGTAATAAGTAATTAGACATCAGTGAGCATAATCAGTGTTTTTCTTTATCTGTAAGCAAAAGTCTTGATCAGTTTAAAAGCATTTAAGAAGGTACTTTCTCAAAACACTTGTAGCATTTTTCATTTCATGCCAAGTCAGTCCAGGTTAGGACTGCTCAGGTCACAACAAGCAATAAAGAAAGCTTGAGTGAGTGAATTATAAAAATCTGCATTAATTAAAGTTGGGAATGTCTGAGTCTTGATATTGCTAAGAAATACACATTTCATACGGAAACATACAGAGTTGTTCAAGAAACTGGAAAAAAGAAGGGGGAGGAACCACCGATTACACAAGCTGTCGTGCAGGAAACGACTCCTGAGAAGCGTAGGGAACATCATGCTGCTCCTGCTTTCCATGAACTGAAAGCTGGTGTGACATCTGGCTCAGCCTACCTTAGCAATTAGTGCAGTGCAATAAGAGCGGATCTGCTAATCAAAGCTTTTGGTCCTGAGGCATCTCAAGTCCCCGTTATAACATAACTTTAGTATGCTGAAAGTATTTATTTCAGGCTTCGTATAATCCAGCCTTCAGGGCCAAGCAGCTCTATAGCACATATGGTTTGGTGCTTTCAGAAGGCAACAGACCCCCTCAAACTCTGTTCCCATCACTTCTGCTGAGGCCCCTTTGAGCCCTGCTGTGCTGTCTTGTGGCCTGTTTTCCGTCCACGGTCACTGCCGGCTTCAGTTTGCACATGCCAACATCTCATCAGCAGTGCCTGTGGCTAGCGG
>NW_010583717.1:120387-132198 GCF_000705375.1 Tinamus guttatus | reverse complement strand
TGCAACGGCCATGGAGACACTGCAATGGCCATGGAGATGATGCAACGGCCGCGGGCGCGCCGGGCCTGGCGCAGCTCCGCCGCAATCACCTCCTCCGTGCTGCTGGTCACTGCTATCACACGATCGGCTGCCCATGAAACGGAGCTCCCTTCCGCTGGGCGCCAAATAAACGTGGGATAATAAGTGTAAAAATGCTCTGCAGGTCAGCGCTCTGCTTGTCCCGCGCACTCTCTGCAGCAGCGCTTCATGCTCACGGTGCTGCAGTTGTCTTCCTCAGAGAGAAAGGTGAGGATTCCAAACAAGCCGAAAGAGTGCTGGATCATCCATTCTTATATTTTGCTTTTTGCTTCATGTTTCAGAATAAAATGAAGATTCAAAAAACAAGTGGTTTGAACGACCATTCCCTGAGTACAAAGGGGTATGTTCACATTAGCATTGCCCCTGCGCCACCCCAGCCTAGGTTACGTCAGGATCCTTTGCTGGTTTTTCGTTTCCCCTGTTTTTGGTTAGTGCCTTTTCTGCAAGAAACGTGGCCTGTTTGCTCAGGAGCCGGCCCTGGTGCTGCGTGGAGTTGCACATGAGGACTCAAGAAGGGGCTCTGACGTGATCCTCCAAAGCTGATGGAACGATAGCAGCAAGGCTCACGGTTATCTCCCTCAAAACCTTTCCAAACACATCCTTTGGAAGAGCAGCCTGCTGCCCTGCTGAGCTAGCACTTCCAAAATATTAACGCTCCTATTTTAACATCACAGAAGCTTAATTGCGGAGCAAGTATAAACAGGGAGTTCCAGTTACAAAATTCTCTCGTACACATGGGATTCTTCATTTTTTTAATTACATCTTATTGCCTTCACTTTGCGAATGGCAGGAGCACAATGGCTCCCATCCTGAGGCCGCGCGCGGCGGCGCGGAGCACCGCGACGCTCCGGGTGACATCCCGGTGACAGCACGCGGTAAATGACCCTGCTGCCGGCGCCCGCACCAGGACACGACGGGCCGAGCAGGGCTTTCCAGCACCAAAACGCCCTCGTCTGCTCATTGCTCGGGAATCCCTCCGTTTTCCAGCCTGCGCCGACCAAGCCCACCCCATCCAGCTCATCCAACTCCGATTCCAAGCCCGGGGCAGGGGACGGCGCTGGATGTGCTCAGCGTCCAGGACGCAGCCTCTGCCCGTGGCACCGCAGCGCTGTTGGCACGGGCATCGTGCCCCATCCTCTGCCCACCTCTCCCTGCTTTCACACTCTTCCAGCGGCCTGGAATAACCTCCTTATCCACGTATGGCAAGCTGCTCCTTCCCAAACGCAGCAATATCCACGTGCTGCCCTGACAGGAACCATGCGCCTCTCTGGATTTGCTCTGGAGCGTGGGAGGCTGCTCTGCACTATCTGGGCAGGATCCAGCTCCTAACTGAAACCAAGGAAAAACTTCCCATTGATTCCATGACACTTGTACCAAACCCTCAGACTGTAAATTTAATGGGATGTTTTCCGCGTGTTTCAAGTACCATAGTGTGTCGTGTGCATTTGGAATTTCACTGTAATAGTCGTTAGTGATTTTAACCAAATTACAATAAAGTGAAACTACCTAGAGAGATAATGCTGGCATTATAGTGTTGGAATGGCAGCACCAAACAACTGCATGAAGCCCCCTTATATTCTGGTGCTTAAGACGTGCCATGGGAATTACAGGCAGCTAACAACGTAGACTGCACGTGGGGATGAGGGCTCCCGAGCGCGGGTCTCCCCCGTGACTGCAGTGCAGAAGCTATCGCTGTATCAGCAGAAACCTGTCAACGCTACTTGTGCAGATCATAAACATCATCCATCCTGCCAGCTCCTCTGCGAACTGGCTGTTCATTCCACTCATCTCCGGGCCTTTTCTATGCTGGAGCTGGAGCCTGCAGACACGAGCCCTGGAATGACGTGTTGCGTATGCCTGAGCTTAACTGACTCGATTGGAGGCCTCGTTTTGGGAGCTCCACCGCACGTAGCCCACAGGCCCCCTGCCCGTCCCGAGGGACAACACGCCGTGGTCACTGTCCCTTACACCCACGCATGATGGTGACGCGGGGACGTGAGCGCAGCGGGGCTGGGCGCCGACCCGAGCCCAGCGCCAGCTCTGGGAGTTGCTTTGATGCACGAGTGACTGCGTACAAGAAAACCCTTCTGTTCACTAAAAAAGCCATTTCTGCAACTTCAGAAGAAAAGAAAAAAGTCAAGCATAGGTTTCTACACCCAGTTAGGTCCTTTTCCCTCTTTCCTGTATCTCAGTGATTAGCGCTTTCTGCAGCCCCCTGCCTTTGCCCTTGTCCAAGGGGCGCTCGCCTCACAGACACGGATCTTTCCACGCTCGGAGCCGGCTCTGGTCCGCGGGAGGGCAGGGATGAGGAGCCTCCTGCACCCCCAGCATCCCGGAGCGACCCGGCCGTCTTCCCGAGGAATTCCCTTCGCTGCCAAGCTCTGCTCCTTCTTATCAGAGCACATTTCTCTCTTGGGCAGTTTTCCATTTCGGCAGAGTCTCCTCCTCCTCTGGCACGTTACTGTTGTTCAGTGCGTTGCCTCTGGTTCATGTTTGGACTCACCAAGGTGGACACCCCCAAAATCGCCCTGGGGCTGAAATCTGGACCCTTTGTGCTGGCCTGCAAACAGCGGGCAAGATTGCCATACATTGTATTGCCATACATTATATTGCCGTACATTATAATGCCATACATTGTATTGCCCACAAGGTACCCGCGTGCTAAAGAACTTTCTAGCATGTATTTTGCACTGTGCTGTTTCTACCTGCATCATGTTCCAAGCTTTAGTTAGAAACAGCAAAGGGAGGATATGAGCTGAACTTGTCCTGATATCCCTTGGCATCCACAAAAGCAATGGTTCAGTTAATACACCCAAAAAAACCCAGATAGTTTCATCTGACGTTTTTTAGGAACCTGTCTGCATACTTCTTGCTGGGTTATTTTCTTCAGGAGAAATGTTCCTCTGCTTTGTGCCTCTGCTGCCTGGCATCCTCCTTGCTTGAAATTTTCAGGAAGAATCCCAGGGAAGCAGAGGAAGATTCCCAGCATGCGGCGCTGGGCTTCCACACTGCCCAGCTCTCGCCAAAGTCACCGTTTCTCCAAACGCACCGAGTGAGTCTGGCTGCTCAGTTTGACACATCTCAAAGAAGCTGCATGTCTATAAGGTAAAGATAGGCAGCGCATTTTGGGTAAAACAAGAAGTGACTTGAATTTTCACCACAGCTGAAATCAAATCTGACAGCACATTTAAACATTTAGTTAATTAAAAAAAAGGCAAAACATATCCCACATTATTGTAACTTTTCCCTAGGCATGAGAGAGAATGAAAACCTCAGTGTGAAGCAGACAGCGCCGCAGTTTAGCTGTGGGACAGCGAAACCTGCACCTGTAGCAGTCAAGGACCTCCGCAATCACAACCAGCACAAGCTGCACTGTGCAGAGATGGGTTGTGCATCCACCCTGCACGACTAATAACCATCTGTCCTGCGCCCCATCCCACACGGCACAGCCCTTCTCAGGCTGCATTTGCAAGTTGAGGTGAAAAAGCTGGTGTCAAAGCGCACAAGAAGCGGGCACAGTTTCCAGCTTTGCAGTCATGAGCACACATGAAAATAATCTGGAAATTAGTTATTTATAATGCTTCTACCAGCTCCCCTGGGAAATGCTAGCTAGAACCTGAAGATATATTTTGTGATGCTGATTTTTTCATTATGGCCACATTTTAAATACATAAGAGGGTCTTCAAAGGTGATCTGGTTAAGGCAACAATAATGGGTAAATGAATGAATAACAGCTGAGAAATTATTACACTCAATGCTATGTGAATAGCCATTACTCTCTTCAACAAGATTGCCAAATTTTGCAGCTATTCATTTTACACATATATATGTATTAACATATACACACAAACCTTTTTTTTACAAACCTTGTAATAAAGTGATTAAGAGGATTAATTTGAATTAAGTGATTAATCTGAAAAAAAAGATGTACAGAACCTCAAATGTAAGTCAAAACCAGCATCCATGTCTTTTCTAGAACAGAAAAAAAATCAGAAATTTATCTTTAGTAATTGGTGCAACTGGTAACTTAAAATACAGTACAGTATGGGATGATTTACTTGCTTTGTTTGGCAATTTCCAAGCTACAATAGTAGGGTCTCTATTTTGCTTTTTTTTAGCAAAGCTATTCATTCTGCTTAGATCTACATCGATCTTCCTGAATGTTCGAAATATTAGATCTAAAATAACGAGCCTCCCAAAGATCTGCTGCCAGCAGTTCAATCCTGCCTGTGGTCAGAGGGAAGCCAGGAATTCTTAAAGCCTTCATCAGAGCTCGCCCAGTAATTTGCTGAATTACAATTAATCCGAATCTTTCAGGTTGTGCTTAATTTGGGGTCCTGACATTATTTAGCAGCCGTTATGGAAGACACTAAGGCTGAGAGCAGCCCCAGAGGAAGGAACGGGAGCGTTGCTGCCGACCTGGTGGGAATCACATTCCAGCCCCAGGGCGATTTTGGGGGTGTCCTGATTTATGGGCAATAAAGACGCTCGCCCTCGGGGATGAGACGCCCCGTTACGCTGCGGTTCTGGTCTGAAAAATGAGAGGGCCCTCCCTGGCACTTCTGCAGCCTTCTGCATTTACAGACTCGGGAGGAAGTTGCATTGCACAAAACGTAAAACGTCCGTGAAACTGTTGATGTTTTCATAATTTTTTAAAAAGGAAAATGAATTATGTCCAAAAGCAGAATGTTTCATAGCATAATTGTCCTTTCAGTCCCAAATTTTCGTTTTAAACGGAGTTTCTGCTGTTCAGTCACACAGGGCGCATCTTGGTTCCTCTCACTTGTAAAACTTCTTAACCTCCTTCTCTTTGCTGTCTCTCTTCATTCTATTTTTTTTCTCTAAAATACTCCAGACTGAAAGGGCTGTTTCCCGGCTCTGGCTGCATGAGGAGATCATCAGCTCCCAAGGAGATCTGCAAAGACCAAGGACGTTACGGGGCACAGCTTAGGATTCCTCAGTGCATCCAGGTACGATGTCACTGGCACTTTGTAACCAAATCTAAACCCAAAAGACCAATCTCTAACAATAAAAAAAAGAAAAAGCAGGCAAATGCCCGAGACGGATTATGCATGAAGACACAGACAACTCCACAGTCTTTTCACTGTCTAATTTTGTCTGGAGAGCGGGTGGCAACCCGAATACATTGAAAAAGAAGAAAAAGACATTAAACATCAAACGTCCCTTTGCTTCTGACAATTAATTGAGACAAAAAGCTCATAATCAGTTGCAGACTTGTCCCCGTTCAGCTAGCGTGACTCGGCTCAATTATCAGCCTGCAGTCCAGAGCAAGGAGCTCAGTTCTCATCTTTGTCTCGCACGAGGACCAGGAGGCAGAGGACAAGCTCAAAGGTTAAAGGTGGCAGGGGGAGGTCGTGGAGGGCGTCGCTGTCTCCATGATGGCCATAAACAAGAGGAACCAGCGGGGTCTTTGTCGTACAGGCCCCTTTAGGCTCATACGGGATCATGGCATTTCCCCTTGGACTGTGAGGGAATGCTGGGAATACACACGTGGGAATTTGCCGTGTGCTGAGGCAGGTCTGTGCAGACAGCGTGGAGCAGCGCAGGCGCTGGTTACTAAAGAAGGCACCTCAAGGGCTTTGCAGCAGCAGCCACCCCTGCTTTGTGTCCCCAGAACAGTGCAGAGCCTGTCAGGGTTCTGGTCTCCAAAGCAGAGGAGTCCTGCTCAAACATCCCAGCGTTTGCTCAAGCTCTGGCATCCGGAGCACCGGAGACCGCATCCTCCTCCCGCTGAGCACCGACCGCCCCGGCCCCCTGCTCCACATCGCTCCTTCCCTGCCTAGCTGACTCCACAAAGACCCGTTTCAAAGCAAACCTGGATGATTTTGAGGGGAATAGGTTGGTATTTTCATATGAGAATCTCTGTTAAGGATCTTAGAAGGAGGTGATCTCTGACAGGGAGGCAAGACTGGGCTGTGCTGTTCTCTTCTGAGCAGAGACGGCTGCTGCCATGGGGCGTTTCATCATCGCCTTCAATTCCTGTGTGGCCTACACGGTGCAATAGAGCCACTAAGGGACTCTGAGGTTAAAGCGTGTTGATTCGGCCAGGTTAACAGCAAAACCAAACCCTGCAGCTGCAGCCCCAGCTGCTCCTGTGCCAACGTTTCACAGCACAGAGCAAGGCAGCCCCGAGTGCTCAAACATCCAGACGCAAAATGGATAAAACAAATCACAGACACCTACCTGGAATACACTTGTCACCAGGTGAAACAAAAGTGCCAGTACCCCTGACCCTCGTGACATGAATTTGCTCCTTTATGTTCCAAAATTAACTCTGTGGAAAAATGGGTCCCTTAATGACTCTGGAAACAACTCAGGAGAGCTTTGGACCCGCACTAAGTGCAGGAGGAACCACCAGTGCTGAGCCCTTCCAGGACAGTTTCTGAAAAGACCTGGCGAGATCCCAAACAACAAAGCAAGCCAGATGTGCCCTGCCCTCTCTGACACCTCGGGTCTTCACTCGGTCTATGGGTTAGGTTTGCTATCGCCTTACAGCAAAATAGCCTTAAAAATGTGCATGCAGATGTGCTAATCTCTCAGCACAGGACACGCATAAAAGCAAGTGTTTATATAAATGATACCCCTCATGTCAGGCTGAATTCAGTCATCAAAGGAGAAAAAGAACATTTTGTTTGGTCTTTTACTAGTCAAAAATGGCTGGTATTTAATAAGCCCTGGAGCCAGATCTCAGTAGGACAGGCTTTTTATGGGCCAGAGGCACCTACCATAGTGTCCTTTCCTGCATACAGCCACTGACCTATGTCCAGCTGATTTGAATTTACTTCCTAAATCTGACGCTTCACCCATTTAGATCAAAAAAAAAGAAAAAAGACAGAAACACGGCATTTCTAGACCACAGTTCTTGGTGTCACTACACATTACTGATAATTTAGGAATGCTACAGAACATCTCAAGTTTAAAGTACTTTCCTAGTTCCAATGGAGAACTAAAACAGATGGGGTTTCAGGGTGACCTTTCAACCTACCCAACACTGCTGACCCAGATTGTAGTTCAACAAAGTTGCTCTTGGATTCATATTACATGTTGGTGGGAAACAAGGGGGTTACGGCCAGGATGGCCGGAGCTCCGAGGCAGCCCCGGGCTCTGGCTGGAAGCGGCTCCTCTGTGCCCGTCCCAAGCACAGTCCCTGCGTCAGGAGGTGCCCAGGGCTTGCAGAGAGCTTTGCTCCGTGGCACAAAATACTGGAAAAGTAGCTGAGGGTGGAAGAGACACCATCTGGGAGATTCTGCCCAGAAATGAAAGCAGAGGATCAAAAACTGGCACAAAGGGAGAGCTGCTCCTGCTAAAAACCTGCGTTTTCCAAGTTTTACCTCCGGGCGGGAGGAGGGAGGCCGGGGCGAGGCTGCCTCCGCAGGGGAGCCCGGCCGGCCCGAACAATGTGCCCACCCAGGCTCCGTCCCAGCGCCCCCGGCGGGACCGGGAGGAGCCGGGAGCCCCCAGCGCGGTGCCATCCCATTGAAAATGATGAAGTTCCTGTCACTGGGCTATTATTTTAGATGTTGCAGCTCTAAAAATAGTGCCTTTTTTTTTTTTTTTTTTTAGCAAGCTTGTTGTTTCCAGGAGCTCTGAAAATATAAAGGGTTCCATAAGTGCTATGAACAAGCTTGTGAAATTGTCTCACTGGAATACAAAACCACTTGAAAATGCTGTTTGTTACATTTCCCTATGAACTCAACAATAGACTATGCAAACCGTTTCTCCAAAACACTGGATTTATTTTACTTGAAAACCATCTTAACATAAGAAAACCTAGGGGAACACACCACGAAACTTCTCTAGTTTCTCTCTACTCCACGCTGCAGCTGAAATGTGGGATCTCACAACGTGCTTCCGCAATGCTATCACCCTTCCAAAACCGTGTTAAATCCTCTTTGGCCTCTCTGCCCACTGCGATAAAGCACCCGTCATCCAAACCGTTAATTAGCTCTGCTTGCAATAGCACGAACAGCAAAACGAGAACGTCCTGCTGCATGGTCAGCTGCATGGGAAGGACCGGGCTCATCCTGAGCCTCCGCAGACCGACACGTGTCCCAGTGGTGAATCCGTGCAGCGTTGCGCAGAATCGTGCTCCGCAGCCCCTGTTTGTGGGTGTTTTCGCTCCCCGTCGGAGCGGGTCCCGGAGGGCATTATTGCATGCAATAGGTCTGGTCGGATTCTTCTTTCCTGAATCTTGAACCCAGCTAATTCTTCAGCATTCACAATGCTTCCTAGCAGGGAGTTTTATAGTTTAACTTCGGATGGTGTTAGGAAAGAACTTTTCCTCTGAATCTGCCCTTTGCTACATTCATTTGATACCTCCCTGATGCTTTGTTGGAAGGGACAGTCCTTGCTCACCTCTTCCGTGACACGTAGGCTTTACAGGCATCTATCCCTTTCCAGGCCTTTCTTCTTAAAACACAGATGCTGCACGGACAGTAGTGTTTAAATATGTGATCACTATGTAGCTGCCAAAACTCTCACTTTAAAAGCAAAATAAAGATAACTGAAAATCTTTGTGGAACTGACTGTGTAGGACTTGCCACACAACATCCATAGAGAGCAAAGTGGTGCGAGAAAGCAGGACGTGCTGCGACCAGCAGACACCTGCAGACAAATACAGTATTTTGTGGGAAAGCGACAAGCTGTCCAGGCTGTCTGATGGGAATTAAGCAACCGACACTCCTTGAAAGATGTGCGGCTTCTCCAGGTTTATAGAGCATCTTGTGAAAAAGGCTGGGAGCCAAAGACAGCCCTGCTGGCAGGGGACGCGGCGGGACTGCGAGAGGCAGTGATCAGCATCCACTAATGCAAGCAGTTCATAGTTAGACAGTATCAACACGCACAGGTACTTTTTGTTCATCTTCTCACACCGCTTGCTGCTTTTAATTTCTGTACAAACTCTGATTTTTAACGTTTAAAAGATTTCTTTGATTTCTGTGTTTTTTTGCACCCCTAATGCATGTTTGCTCCTCCAGCAGTGAATAAAGTCGAGCAGAGGCAGTTCCTCTGCCCCCAGCCAGGAAGGGGCTCTGAATCACCTCGCGCTGTGCCAGGGCTGTTTGCAAACCTGCCTGCCAGGAGCAGCAGCCGCGCAGGCCGCGCTGGAACCCGCAGGGGCCACGTCCAAGCCCTGTCCCAGCCCGTGTCACCCGGCCGATGAAGGCACCTCGACTCTGCTCCAGCGTGGCAGGCGCGCACCGGCTGCAGCTCCGGTGCAGGAGGCAGCTCCGTGCAGGGACGAGCCCGTCCCGTCCCCAGCAACGTGGCGCTGTCCTGGCACCGCGCGGTAGGGTTTGCCCATGTGTCCTGTTGGGAAAACAGCCTGCCACCTGCATTTCATCCCCCTGCGCTCCCCGGGAGTGTATTTTATTTGTATGTACTCCACAACTGCTGGATTCTTTTTTTCTAGGGTATGTGTAATGATGATACGTGGTTCAACAGGTCTTTAATGCTAAATGTAAAGGATGGTCATAAATATTTGGATAAAGCCAAATCACGGAAAGACTAACTCTAGGCTGACAGAGCAGGGGAGGCTGGAGGAGCTCAAGGTCTTCTCCACGTTGTCACCTACAGCAGCCCTGCAGCCTCCCCTCTGCTGTCCCAGAAAAGCCAGGCCACAGGCCCCAATTCTCGCTTCTAAGCAGTTATCAAAATTCCTTTAATCCCTCTGACTTCCTTTGATGGAAATCAAATGTCCCTGCTCCAGTGGCAGGATATTGGGCAGCTGGGATTGTCTGCTAGAAAGCATATAAAATTAAATTGTGCTTTTATCATCCAAGGGATGTTACTGCACTGCCTTCCTCCCTGCTCCTCTCCCCTCCCCACTCCTGAATAGTTATCTGTGTCTCTCCCCTTTAACCATCAAAAAAAAAAAAAAAAAAGCAAGCAACAGAAAGGAAATTTCTCCTGAAACAACAAGATCCAGACCTATTTCAAGGAGCAGCATTTCAAACTAATGACCATGCAACATCTTTTTTGGAGTAAAAGCAAAGGTGAATCCCTCAGAAAAGAAACAACCCGTTCCCTTCCCCTCTCGAGAGCCCAAAACTGCAGTAGGAATATTCCTCCCTTTCTTATCTCCCTAGATCACGAAACTTTTGTGGAAGAATAATGTCAGTGTAGGACACCAGGTAAAGCCTTCCTCAGGTGTGGTACTGCTGCTGTTCAGAGGTGGGAAACTGTTCTGGGCAACCTGCTCCAGGCCGGGCTCATCCCTGCCTGCCCCTGCACAGCTGGTGTTCTAGCACGCACGGCCAGCAGGGCCAATAACCTCCCTTTTGGACATATATTTCTCTCTGTACAGCTCACTCTCTTTGGAAGGGGTTGAGGTGGCAGAATCTTAACAACCCAAAGGGCTTTGTTAAGCAATCTGAATGGAGAAGGTCACTTTTATTCCCTGATTTTCAGAGCGAGTCCCAGCCAAGGCAACAGCTCTCATTGCTCTAGAGCTGCCCCGTGCCCGTGGGTTTAGGCAGGCTCAGCTCTCACAGGAGCTGCTGGGCAGTTCCTGGACACTTCCCATCACTGAACTACTACAAAAGGATTACAAATTCTGCCATAAAGTCTCCAGAGTTGAAGCTGAACTCTGCCATAAAGTCTCCAGAGTTGAAGCCGAGGTTAGTGTTCCACTTTGGGTGCAATTTTCAATTCCTTTCAACTTTTGTGAGGACAACAAGCATTCACATATGGGGTTTTTTTTCCTTAAAATTCCTGACGTGGACTCATGTTAGTACCCTTCTGACCAGCACTGCAGACATTGAGCCTCAGGGCTGCAAAGTTTGTCCATTTTCAGACTTTGCAACAAATGTTTTGTCCAGATTTACATTCAACTCAGAGGATGCAAACCATTTCTACTCCTGATTTAATGAAGGGTCATTAATCAAAGAAAACCACTTCCCACCTTAAGAAATCACATGGTTTAAGTTGAGGAAATCTGTGTTTAATTAATAATGGATCATGAAGGATATATTATTTACAACAACAACACTAGGGGAAAATATTGCTGCTGTCGCATGGTTTCAGAAAGATGATCATTGCCATCAAAATACCAGTCCTAGCAGCTTGAATTGTTCTGGACTATGGTTGGAAGAAGTAAAATGATTCCCCCTACTCACCAGTGAAAGGGACTATTTCCTGGAGACATCTTTTAAATTTCAGTTATCCTGGATCCCGTGCAATATGTTGTGGCCCCTCCTGGTGTCCCTTTTAGAATGATGATGGTCAGATCATACGAGTGACATTGATACTGGTGAGACAAAATCAAAAAGAAATGGTTAGAACATAGACATTCTGGAAAACCCGAGCAAATAACTAAAAAAATACACTGCAAAAAGAACCATAGTGGATCTTAATTAAGAGTCTGCCTTTATCATAGTAAAGACAAATCATTTACAGCTTGTAAATGTCTATCAATACTACTGTCTTCAAGCAGTCAAGGACTGGAGCTAACAAAACGCACCGGGTGGCCACAGCAAGACAATCACCGGCTCAATTGGACCTCAGTGTGTCAACGTCTTCGAGATCAGGACCAACAAACGTCCACCAAGAAGTAGCCTCATAATTCACCATCCAAATGTCAGCTCTTCCCTTAGCACGAATCACAGAATCCTATAATTGCTCTCACGTGGCAAACCACAAGCATGGAAGCAAATAAACCATGATAAGAGTCTCTCATACTAGAAGCATCATGAGAGACCAAACACAAAGCCGAGG
>NW_010583717.1:98116-116296 GCF_000705375.1 Tinamus guttatus | reverse complement strand
AGCATGTTTTTAAGAATAAATGTGAATCTACCACAAAATGCAAAACGTAGAGAAACGTTTTCCCATTCTTTGCTCCTGACTTGATTTTCTAAAATGGAAAACTTGGACGGAGCGATGCTGGGAAGATGAGAGATGCTTCACATAGGACCAAGAGCAAAGGACAAGCAGCAGGAACACGGGCTTGGTTGTCTTCGGTGTTTAGGCCTGCCCTGAGCAAACCTCTCTTCTGGAGTACGGACCGTCCGCCCTGGGGACTCAGCTCTTCTTGCTACCTACAGCTAAACAAGTCATCTCCGCAGGCTAGAAGAGATGCACTGTTAGCAAAACCTTGGAGCAGCGAGGACAACTTAAAAACAGAAGAATTTAATTTGAAGCCGGTTTTATGAAATAAAAATTCTAGGGACTCACCTACTTATATCTGAATTACACCCATCATAGAAATTGTCTAAAAAAAAAGCACTGAAAGATTTTAACCAAAGGGAGAACAATACTCCAAAATCTACACTAAAATTGAGAGGATTCTCGTCTTAAGATGACATAAAATCTTAAATTTTTTTGTAATTAAAAAAAAAAAAATCTACTTATAACCCTCTTGAAAAATGATCCTCTTGGAACGAATTGTCTTAATGCTTTACATTCGAAGGAAGCAAGGTAAGGCAGTACTCTGCTCGACTTCCTTCTATCTGGGAGAAGCTGGAAATAATCTGGAGAAAAGATTATTTCCAACTTTCCAACTCTTTTTCTATAATTAACAGGATGTAAGACATAACAAACAGAGGCTGAAGAAAACCACAAACTCTCCATATGGGGTTTAGTTCCTGTTTACTAGTATCCTGTTTACAGCACAGGCTTTGATGGTCAGATAATCAGGCCTCTCATGTTCCCAGAATGACCACACTTATTCTGTACTTATTTAAGGCTGGGAAGACTTTTTAATAAAAAAATATGTCGAGGAAACAAAGCAGGGAGAGATTATAACAATATGCATCACTACGGAAATACCAGGCTCATTGTTATAGAATACAAATTTACTCTTTTGTGTGAAAATAGTAGGGCGATGTGAACTGCCAGCCCAAGTGGGGACGTGGAGCTGGGGTAGTTTTAACTTCTCCAGGGTCTGGGTCATGTTACTGCCCAGGGGAAGGAAGGAGAAACAACCATTTCTTAGGGCACCCATCCCCTGGTGCCTGCAATTTTGTCGCTGACAAAGAGCAGAACGCATTTACAGACACTCCTGAAACCGGGACTTGCAACCGTGCAGCTGGATGAAAACTCTGCTGATGGAGTCTGGAGCGGGATTGGCAAAATCCCATTATTGGGGGACTTTTGGTAGTCCCAAAGAACAAAATCTTGCAATATCAGCTACTCTTACGATTCCGCAGGCTCGCAGTTTCCTTCCCAGTCTTCCTGACCTGGAATCAAAGCCGCATGGACAAACTCTGAACCTGGGGAAGCCGCAGACCCTTGGAGGCAGCGCACGGGTTTGATGATCTCTTGCTGTGATGTCACTTTCTGCTGCCTTCTTCACAAAGCGGGGAGGAAGGCAACACAACATGTCCCCGTGGTATCATCAGTGCTTCTTTACAAACAGCTTCTTCCGCTTTTTTCACAATACACTTTTAGAAATTTCATTCTGTACAGCACAGGGCAATTTTTCATTGCTCTTTTTTTTTCTGTAGCAAATTTAACACCATTATTTTCATTGTTAAGCTTCTGCAGCATTACTAGTGATGTACAAAGTGTACAGAATGTACAAAAGGGGGATTTCATTCTCTTTTTTTTCCAGTTGAGAGACAACATAAAGTCTGCTGTAGAAAGAGCTTTCTATTTTTATTTCCTCTTTAATAGAAGTTTTGTTATGAGAACAGTGATTTAGAAAAATTAGATTTTCTCATCACTTGTAGACATACGTGCTTAAAAATTTGTAAACGTCAAGTAAATAAAATTAAGAATTATTGCTAGATAGTCAGTTAGCATATTTTCTTGTATAACAGCTTTTATCTCTGAAAGAACTGAGGGCTTATTCCAAATATAACCGCTGAAATTATGCATTGCAAATAAATAAAAGTTTTTGTTTATTTAGCTTTTTGCTTGTAATTCTTTCACAGATACCCTCTCATTTTTTTGCTTTTGAATCTGCTCAGTGTTTGAAATGGTTTACATAGAAAGCCATGTTGCTGTACAAAATTTACTGATGTCATATACTGGTTTTATACATTGGATTCATAAGGACAGCTCACGAGCTGCTCTATTTACAGTATCTGACAGTGTAGCCCTTACAGAGTTCTGTCTGCATCAGCTAAAACCGGGTGACACATATAGGCTCTCCTGCTTGCTCTCCATTAGTAACACAGCTATCTTATTTTATTTTACTTTCTACAAAGAGAATCAATCACTCCTATCTTATGAAAGAGGAGGAAAGTCCCTGTGACTCACATAGAACCACCTTAATTAGTGTGATTTGAAAAGGCATGTTGGTCAGGATACGCTTCCTCGGGGAGATGGCCTCCTGGGAAAAAAGGCTAATGTCTAAAAATTTCTTGGAAAAGATGGAAAACAGATGGAAACCTTTTCAACACTATTGTTTTGGTATGTGAATTATTTTAGTGCTCCTGAAAAGGATGAGATTAAAAGCCCAAGAACAGGGTTAATTAATGGCAATAATCTCTATATGGCTTGCACTATAAATATACCCAACCTTTAAAAGCAGAACAAAAGAGGTGTTTGGAAGGGTATCATGGGAGTGGAAGATTCCAATCTTGTTTAGCCTGAGGTTTATCACAAGAACTCCCTTTGGCCAAGATCTCCTCTCATAGGCTCCTGGTTCATTCCAGTACAAATGAGAAGAGA
Source organism: Tinamus guttatus (assembly GCF_000705375.1). The sequence goes on along the minus strand of NW_010583717.1, from coordinate 113,446 downwards.
ATCGGGCCCCAAAACTTTATCAGGTTTAATATCATCATAATTATAAACAGCCCATTTCTCTCATTAATTATACCACAGAGACAGAAATTTAACTCCATCCTGACTCCGAGATGTTCCCCTTTTTGATGATTCCTGGGGCACAGCCATGCTTGTTTCTTTACTGGCGACACCTAATATTCCTAACAGGAAAGAGGACTTGGCAGATAGGATGGACATCCAGAGCCAGACAGTTGGTTTCAGCTGGGAAAAGCGTAAATGAGATAAGTAATGGTTTTCCAGTAAGGGTTAAGAAGTTTGGTTTTGAATCCGTAATATGAGGTAACAAATTCCACACTCATATAACATTCTCAAGAGACTTTAAGCCTACAGGATAATCATTTCATCCATGCAATTCATTCCCAACCATGAGAAAGTCTTAACGACGTGTTGGTCGGACACTGTCATCGGTTCAGGACGAAGCCTTTCCAATAGGCCCAACATCCATGAATGCAATCTCACATGGATGTAACCTCACCAACGGGCTCAAGGGGCCCTGCCGCCCTGCAAGAGGAGCCCAGAGCTGTGTTTGTCAGTCAGTCACCGCTCACGACACCCCGATGAGGTCACTCCAATCCATCAAAACAACTCGACGCTTTGGTGAGACACCACCAGAGACACGAATAGAAGCCGGGCCCTGCCTCCTGCTTCCTTGTCGCGGCCAGATCAACACAGCTCCTGCACCACAGACACGCTTCAACCCCGAAACTCCTTATCAGCCGTTAAGGCAGGCTGTTATGAAAATACAACTCACTTTGGAGCGTTTTATTTGGGAGCCTTGGAAGTAGGCTAAAGGTCTAACTCTTATTGTATTTAAAGGTAAACATTCTGCCTTGCTGGAGCTGAAGTTGGTAGACTTCGTTTTACAAGCTCAGTCATCTGCCTGCCACAGCCACGAGCTGCTGCCTTTCAGCAGCAAGGGGGATTCATCATTGTTTTATTACTATTGAACATCCTTTATGTTGATAATAAATCAGTTTAACAACATCTGTCACTAAAAGGCTCCAACAATCAAGCGCTTACGCAAACGCGTATACCACCCTCCCTGCAGCTCACTGCAATCCCAGCGTTTTTGGGAAACGACTGCCCCCATTTCTGCTTTGCACATCCTCCAACGACACAACAGCCTCACCAGGAGCTTCCGGGAAGCGCAAAAAACTCCCTCACATTAACGCACCGAGGGGCCAAAAGGCCGAGTCTACAGCTAAAAAAGTCCTAATGGAGACAGGATGCTCCATAAAACTTCCCTCAAGAAAATCCCTCTTGCTAAGGAGTTTTCCCTATTCTGTTCAGTTATCAAAGAGCCTTAAATATTAAATAGTCTTACTCAATACTTTTTAATGTAGTTTCTTTTTAATGCTGAAGTATTCTGCTTTGCTCAAACAGATATAGTTGGGGGGCAGTACAGCCTCAGTAGATTTTTTAAAATTTCCATTACTCTTCCAAAAACAATGACTTTGAAATGGTCAAAGCAGTTTTCCTTAGCAGAAGGGGAAAAAAAGTGCTGTTGAATTAATTTTTTTTTGAAATTAAGCTCACTTGCCATAGTTTTCCTTAGCAGAAGGGGAAAAAAAAGTGCTGTTGAATTATTTTTTTTTTCAAATATAAGCTCACTTGCCATAAAAAAAAAGAGAATTCTAAATGCATGCACAAAGAGTAGTGCTTTTCTGATGTGGTATGGATAAAATATTTCAAACCTTAACAATTCTCCATGTGACTAAACCATTTCCTGGTGAATTTTAATAGTAACTTTATACCATATATGTTCATAGATTAGCCAACACAATAAAGACTTCTAACTATGAGATATCTTGTAAATAGCTGTACCAAACCAAAATTCACTCACTTGAAATTCATGCCCAAATTTCCACTCACTTGAAAAGAGCAGGCCAGAGCAGATCCGCGGATATCACACACAGCACTTGCTTAGTAACAAACTTTATCAGGCTCCTCCCTGGTGCCTCTCGTGTGATTCCTCTCACCATGGCTCCTCCGCTCCAGCTGAGATCACTTGGCCTTGTTTTTCACCCTGGAAAGCCCAAAGAAGAAAGCCCACCTGGGGAAGGAGGATTTCCAGAGCAGCTGAGCTAGAATCAGAAAACAGGCTCTTTCTCACTGATATTCTGACCAAGAACTGAAACTGCAGGAAAAAAAGACTCCCAGATCTCCCCTAAATTTAGTTGTGTTTAGATGTAATAACCTAGCCTTGGCTCGTCAATGGTGCAAAAATGGCTCACTCAAGGAGTGTAAAATATTTCTTTCTAGTAAATTATTCACCCTGGTGGGAAATGGTTTGCACTGGAGAAGTGGTCAGTCTTAACGGTCTTCACCCAAGTAACAGATCTCAAACACACGCAATGCTGCTCGGCTGGTAGAAGCTCTTAAGCAATATATAATATCTCCTAGGTAACTGTGGTACCGAATGAGAGTTGTTTTATTAGTTTCCTAATTAAATTTCACAAACTTCATAGGAGTGACAGATTCTTGGTTATCTCTGCTGCAGAAATTCAGATGGGATGCCAGAGGGAAAGGATGGAGCTGTTCGTCTTATTGCATGCCAAGATTTTGTGCTACCGGTTACACTCGTCAATCTCTATCTGAAGCAGTTAGGAGCTATAAAGAATTCATTAAAAGGGCTGAGATTTATTAGAGGCACCTCAAGCTCATTAAGGATGCTGATGAAATGTGAAGCCCTTGAATCCACATGCCATTTAAGAAACACTTAAGCAGAGCCTTAACCTTTTGGAGGAATGGAAGAAGCAAAGAAAAAGGCCCCTTCATTTTATTTTAAAAATCACAATAACCCTTTAAAAAGTTGTATTATCTCTAGTAAAATGAAAAAATTCAGCTGTATCTGTCTCTTTTTTCTCTTCTTTGATAAATAGCAAAATTGTGGCAGAATGTGGGTGTTTTGGAGGGAAAGAAGAGAAGGAATTTGAAGAGAGAGATGGCTCAAACTGTGGGGCAAAGCAAAAGGGGAGAGGAGAGAGGAAGAATCAAAGGACACAAACAAGAACTGCTGATGAAAAACTGACATCAGGAAACCCACCTTCCACCTTGAAGAGAAACACCAGCATCACTGGAAACACAGTGAAAGTGTATTTGTTTTTTCTCCCTCCTTCCTCTGCAAGGATTTCAAACATTCAAACATTTTAAGTCACACTGAAAGTTCAGAGGTTTGGGGCCAAATCTTATTTTTATTTTCAGCCATTTTTTTTCAATTTCCATTTCTGTCTTTAAAACACACACACACAAACCAACAGTGCTTTTGAAAGCAGTGGACATTGCTGCAAAATCACTTAATGCTGCTGAAGCAATGCTGTAGCAAGACCCAGAGTGCTATGAGATATTTTCCACCACATCTTCTAAACGAGGTCGCTTTGCCTTAGATGTTCTTTTCCTCTGTGCGTAAAGACTTACTTGCCAAAGGCACAGGGAGTTTCTGTGGGCAAGTGAAATTAATTTTGTGCACAAGGCCTCCCCCCCAGGGAGGGATTACGGCCCAGGTAATAAGGCTCCCTAATGAGTCTGCAATGAGGAAAGGCAGAGCTGCTGCCCCAGCTGGGGAGCGCGCGGTCCCCATGGCACGGGCACACGCGGGGCGACGCGGGCGCGAAGGCAGAGCGGACACGCTCCTTTCAATACCAAACGTTTGCATTTGCTAAATTCTGGGCATCTGGGGATGCAAATACAGCGGAGAAAATTCAACTTCACAACCAGGCGGCAACGGAAATCTGAAGTTCCCAGAGATTTAGCAGCGTTTTTCCTGAGGCCATTATAGAGCTAAACCCAGATCATGAAATGCAGTGTAAGTTCTTGTGGTAATAGGAGGAATTTCAACAAAAACTTTATCAAAAAGGTCAAGAGAATAAGTTATTTTCTTGTCTCAGACGCCTCTTCCTTTCATGTTGAACTGAATGCCTATTCCTATCATTTTATGCAAAGTCTCCTTTTTTCCTCATGAAGATTTTGCAGCAAAGAGCAAACATTTCACTACAAGATCCAAAGCAATGCCAGCAAAACAAATTACCTTCCTAGGCCAACACCTACCATATCAAGACCTAATTTTGGATGCATCTTTTCAGGGCAGCAGCAGCAGCAAGCACAGTGGAGCTGTTTGTATGTTGCATGCACAGGTAATGTGCACAGATGCACATTGCTTCATAGCTTGAGACAAAGTGGATGCCCCTTCAGGAGCACCAACAGGGCTGAACTGAGACAGATCACCATCGATAGAGGGGAAATCATCCTTTGAGCAGACAGCATACGCGTCCTGATCTCCCTTAGCAAGGCAATCCTCTGCCACTGCAGGCCCACGGCATCTGGGGAGACAGTGCACGAACAAGAACACGTGAAGATACAGTGCCAAAAAGTCTTTGCAATATTAACAAATAAAACTCAGCAGGGTTAGATAAAGCAGGGCAGCCTCATTTTATATGTCAGATACCAAAAGATACGGCCCTTCGCCACCACCATGAGGAAAGTCAGTGGCAAAACTGAAATCTCATTGGAGAGAATACTGATTTTCTCTTTCTGCACCTAAGCAGCAGAAGGAACTTGAGTCCTCGCACTGCAGAGTGGGTACTTCTGTGCAGAAGTGTTAATTATTTTTTATGTTTCTATAAGTGTTTATGCTTTTCTTATAGACTGTGAAAGAGCGTGACAGAAAGGCCACTGTCTCCTCTCCCGCAGGTCTGGATGCCAGAGAGGAAGGGTGACAACGTACGAAAGACTGAGCTACATTACGCTGGGGTGACCTGGAAGCCCTTGAGCAACTGGGAGAATTGTCTGTAGCTGTGGGCCTCCAAATAACACCCATACCCAACCTTTCACACAGGTATCTAAAACAAAGCAAAACTTTGAACCTCCACGCAAGCCTATCCTTGGGGTCCAGGTCTTGAGCGTCAAGACATGCATCTTCTAGGAATCCTTTGGAGAATACACCTATGAGCTACAGCTGTGTTTTACTCACGAAAACACACATCTCCCTTTGTCCTGCATTTCTGTTAAGTAATATTAATAAAGTAGGTGAAAACTTTGTTATGCCAGCACGGATTACTTACACAATCATCTCTTGTGGAGGGTGTGGGAAGCTTATTACATCCCTACGAGAAAAAGTAAAAAGATAAAGAGCAGCTTTTTAATACAGATGACTCCCAAACAGTAATGAATGCAGCCAACTGCGGGGCCCACCAAGCAAGCAGGTGAAAATATATTAATGCGAACATTTACTGTAGCAAGTCTCTTTTTCCCCTCAAGATATTTCTGCTCATTCAAAATGTGCAGCAATAAATCAAATTAGATCAAATGTGACTGTCTGAAAGGAAGCCGCACAATAATCAGTTTTGAATTTTCCCACCCCCTCCCCCATAAAAAAAACAGTGAAATATTACAGTAAGTTAATATGTGCATCTAACCCATTATATCTGGCTTGAAACTGTATAAAATGACATCTGATAGTGGCTTGTATGGACAAGCTCTCATTAAACATAATTACTCAACAAGGTCTATCCTAAATCAGTTAATGATTGGCAACAGACAGAAAATTTCTGGTATTCCCTTCCTTTGCATATTATGAGAATAGTTTTTAATATTAAAAAGTTCGTATAATTCTCACTTATGCTTTGATTTACTACTTTCATGAAGTGAATGTGAAATCTGATTACATTAATTGAGCATGTTGTCAGATTGTCACTTTTCTCCTTTTTAATTGCCTCCTGTCTCTCTCATTATCCCTGACAAGCCGCATTTTCAGCCCAGCATCCAGTTTTGCATGCCTGTTTTTTCCATACGTGGTGTTACAAAACTGGTTGCTCTCCACGTTTCCACCAACTGATCTTGTTGGGGGAGCTGGGATGCCAGATGAAGACATGTGCTCGCTGCGTGCTTATAAAACTGTTTGTATTTCCTGGGACAGTGAGAAAAAAATCCAAAATGGGAAAGCTGCTTGAGGACAGCTGAGGATAAAGGCCCACATTTCTGAGCCTGTGTGTGACTGTCTGTGTTTTGACAGGCACAGATATCTACCATATTGACTATTTGGATGAAGTAATAACTGTTAGCATGGGGATTTCTCATGCAGTGCCCCAGCTGGTCTAATTCAAAACAGCATGAAAAAAAATCTGTCTCTCAAAGCTCTGTGCATTGATTCAATGAAAGGTTTTACATCCTCAGCAGGACCCTTCCAAACATCCTTCCTGGACGGCAGAAGCGGCCGTTGCACGCTCCAAGGAAGACTATGTGTGTTTTACTGCGCACGGACTCGCATGCCCTGGGGATCCGTGCTGGGCCTCCTCTTCCTCCTTTTCTCTTAAGTCCCCAAACTCAATCCCCAAGCTGCTGGAAAGCAATTTTACCCCAAGTTCCCCAGCATCATTTCGAATTTCGCGAGACCTCCTCAAGTTCTGCACAGCGAGGTAGTGAGCCTGCGAGTTAACGAAGGGGTTAAGGAGTTAGGCAGTCCCCTCACACCCCCGCTGCATTCATTTGTTTTGGGTGAAGTTACACCTAGTTTTAAACTGCCACTGTAGGAGAGTCCCAACTTGTTTTGCTATCAGTTGGCTTTGATAATTTGCCAAGCAGCTAATCCTGCCTGACACGCAGCGCACCAGAGATCCCTCACCTGCACTCTATCAAAGCGGAGAACCTCCGCTTTAAGAGTGGTAAGCGCAACCCTGCCAAGGGTTGTTGCAGCTGCCTGGAAAACACATTTTGCAAGCGATTCTGCCTGTTGTTTTTTTTTTCTTCGGAGCAGCAGGAGCTCTGTCTCAGGCCTCACGGCTCTTGCTGTGTTTATGGAGTCACCTTGGGTCCCAGCACTGCACCGCGCTGCGACGCCGGCTTCCAGCCGCTGCAGGACTTGGAGAGGACTCGTGCATTGCTAACACAAACACGTTTGCTGACAGCATAATTACTCCCTTCCCTGGGATTTCTCCTTGTTTTCTTAAACGCGGGACACCTACAGTCACAACAGCAATATATCACTCGCCCGTAGCAGAGCTTTCTTTCCCCTGTAAAGCGTTAATGAAGTTCCTGTCCTTGTTTCTGCACTAATTGTAAAAGTCTGTTGGATAATATACTAGCCACACTTTATTAAAGCACTGGCCACACGTTGTTAAAGCCTAACGGCCTGGCTCGGCACAGCCCGCCGTGCGTGGGGAGGCCCTCTCTGCCCGCGGCTGGGGCTCCTTTCCGCAGGCCGCCATCACACGCTTGGCCTCCATCTTGTCGGGCCGACACGAGAATAACTGGCCTCACTGCAGCACAACCCACTGTTCCCAGCACCCTGCGGCCACCTCTGCCTGCGCTCTGGCCACGGGACCCGTCCCCTGCATGTCTGAGGGGAAACCAAGGCGACTAGAGCAATGGAGGCCTGGAGCAATGGAGCACTGTTGAACCTGAGGGAAACTGAGGCCCGAGACTTGCCCTCTGTGGGGCTGGAGGACATGAGAGCGCTAGGACCAGGCAGTGCTCTTCATGAGCAAAGCTTCACCCTCCTCGTTGCTCCCTTTGGTTGGGTTTTCCATTACAGTTCCTGAGTCCTTGAGGCTGTTTGCTGCCCTTCCCAGTGTGATGGTACCTCTGGAGTCCCTGTGATCACCATTATCCAATGTAATTCCCCCTCTGAGGAAAACAAAGCTTCTTAATGCTGTGACATGGTCCTGCCATGAGTTCACTACAAAGCAAATGTGCTCGTGTGTATGTGTGTACAGGGAATATCTAGCCATTTATAAGAAGACACGCAGCAAAGCAAGTTTCATGTATTATTTCTCACACAAACGTGGATTAAGGTACCAAATTCTTAGCAGTAATAGCATAAAGCTGAGCTTCTTGTTGGAAATCTCAGTAGGCGAGAACATTTCTTCAGGATAAAGATGGAAAGAGCAGAATATGAGCGAAGGAATGTAGACGGAAAGAGGAAAGGTCCCTGTGGAGCATGTGAGACAGAGCTCCTTGGCCTTTCATCTTTAGGCGTCACCCCCGCAAATAACGCACGACATCTTTGTAAACCTTCTCTAATGGCAATGCTCTTTGATTTTCTGAAGGAAACGTCTTTGAAAAATGCACGGAACTTTCAGGGTATGATTAGACTGTTAAAAGCATGGTCAGAGTGTACAGAATCACTAAAAAATGTCATGGCAGACGAGCGTCCAAATACTTCTTTGGCAGAAAGTAATTAGCTCAGCTGGATTTCCTGGTTAAATACAAGGTTAGATAAATACTTGAATAAACTTCTTTCAGCAAGGACAGGATTAAGCAGAATGTCTTATTCTTGTACTGACAAAGCTTTACTGGTTGCAGACTGATGGTATCTCCTATTGGAGAGCAATATTTTCCATTTTAGGTGATCCACAAGGGGAGAGATTCACCTACTCTTTCTACTGCAGCAGCTCTTGGAAGAGCTACGCCAGCTTCGCCTTGTGCAATGGGGAAGCCGATGGCTGGGCCCAGGGCTGTGCTTGGCCCTGGTGCTGGCTCAGCCAGGATGGCCTCCTGGAGAGCCCTGAGGAGCCCTGGCTGTCCCTGCGCGCACAGCGTCTGCTGGAGGCCCTTCCCAAGGCCTCATGGCTTCACAGCCCCCTCTCTAAACCAGGAGAGACAAACTTCCATTGATGGTGCTCCACGTGGTCCAGGCCACCAGGAAGGTCACAATTAACATGACCGCTCATTATTTTACTTCCTCCTGAGGTAACACTTTTGGCCTGTGAGCAAAGCTTCACTGCTGGCTGCAGCCATCGCTCACCTTCAGCCCACTGCGGATTTGCAGGTGCATCCTGTGCCTCCTACAAAACACCATGTAGTGCCCGCATTTAGCTCAGGACTCCGGCCATGGCCAAGCAATGGGGAGCAGCCTTCTAGCTTTTTGCAGTGGAATGACTTGATTTATCCAACGTGTTCTCCTGCTCACCCATGAGTGTAAGCTACTGCAAATGGAAACGCTCGTGTAAATACTCAGGCTACAAATGTTTGGGGTCACAGTTCTAGCTTTACAAGGGAGGAGATGTCATTGTCAAACAGGAATTCTGGCCCCGTAGACTAGAGATGGCCTGCTACAATTGAAGTGGGGACAATCCAGAGAAAGTAATCCTTGGATTTTCCTATAATTCAGCTGGGACATGCTACGTGATTTACACTGTAAAGATGGTACCTTTTTGTTTGGCTGGGAATGTTTGTGTGGTAAATGTTTGTTCTCAAATAGACAGCACTATAAAAGAACTCAATATTATTTATCACTGTTCCGTAATTCCAATGATCCCATCATTTATGTTGTGTAACATGGATCAGCTGACACCGGCAGTCTGGAACATGAGGCACAGCTCCATGTTTCCATTTCTACTGTTTTTTTTTAATTAAAGGGTTAGTATTCCACAGTGTGACCTTCAAAGGAAAGGTACCATGGAAATGAGAAGGCCAGTAAGGTGGTCGGTCAGTTTGAATTTATCATGGAAAATCCTAACCTGGCATATGGCCCTGGACTGTAGGGCTAGAATTGGAAAGTATCATGTTATTGCTTCAGCATGTAAGCAGTTATTCTGGATCCTAGGCAAGGAAATGGCACAGAATAAGACTTAACACTGCCATAAAAATAGAAGGCGCAATAGTCTTCCACATTGCATCTTTGGAAAAGATTAGTTTGTTTGGCTGCTATTGTGAAAGCTCAGATACATCACATGGCTCCAGTGCCAACTTCTGAACTCCATGGAGCCACAAAAGGGCTGGGTGGTGAATAACTTTGAAGAGCAAAACATCAAACCAGCCTCAACTTGAATTTGAGAAACATCCCAAACCAAACCCAAACAATGCTGCTCAGTGGATGATTCAGGAGATTGGTACGACCCTCCACATTTTATGTGGAACAGAGGGATGACTGATAATAAAGCCCCATCCAATGTCTCTTCTCAGAGGACAGAGCAGAACACCAAATAATAAATGAACAATACATATTAATCCCTGGTTAGGCATAATTTAAATCACCTTCTTTGATGTAGGTAGACATTGTTGTCCCTATGCCTTGAATGAAAGTCTTCACCAGGTTATTTAAGTTTCTACTACATGCTATTATAACTGTTCATATTTATCTATGTCATTTATTGCATGAAAGACTCACTTGATGGCCTCTGTTCTTATGGTTCCTCGGTAGTTTAGGCACTGATAATGCCAAACCATGGCCTTCTCTCTCATGCATCAAACTCATGGCAAACAGGGTGCATTACCAAGGGGGAACACAACGCATGAAAAGCTTCCAGAAGGCAAAGAGTATTTGAAAAGTCCCTTCCACCTTCTGTTTATCGCACAAGTAAATCCATAGCATGACTGCGTCACAGGTATGATACTGTTGTCTCCATTTAAACGGATTCAAGTCTCCTGTGCCGAAACCCCATCCAGACTGCATGACTATATTCCTTTCTTCGGAACGCAGCCTTCATGGAAGAAGCTCTGGGAACATTCAATCTCACCATGATTTGGAATCGAGCTACCCCTGGTTGCCCATAGCCAGTGAGAAGAAATCCCAGATCCTCCACACACAGGTGCCTAAATGCCATTGAAAACAATCGATGCTAGTGATCACACAGGAAAATACATGGAAAAAGAATAGCAAAAGGAAGGCAGGAAAGGGTGCTTCCAGGTGGGGTGGCAGTGCACAGGCTGCGTTCCTGCCTTTTTCCTGGGCTTGGGGACGGCTCCTCTGCAGGGCACGGTGTAGAGCATGGGGCCGGACAGCATGTGGGTGACCCTCGAACCTGGTACTGGTCAGCGCTTTCGTTACTCAGGCCAGCAGTCCATGGTCCCTAGAGGAAGGTGAATTGCCAGCTATACGAACATGTATTCATATCTAGCACAACTGATATGGACCAATCTTTTTTCAGAAAGTGTCTTGGCATGTAAGGCTGAAAGATAAATGTTGCAACAAATCACAACTAGCATTCATAACAGTGTTAATAATAGCAACACCTGGAGTCACTGCTCCCACAAATAGAGACAAGCATGGAAAAACTCCATGCATTTACAATCAGATCGCTGGAATATTTTTGCCTTAAGCAAAAATGATATAATGCACATTTTATAAGTAAAAGGTTTGCAAGCAAAAGCCATGTGTAAAGGCCAGGCTCTCTCAGAGCACAATATTGCAAGCTGCTAACTGAGCACAGATACAGGTAGTTTTGGATGCACCTTTGGACTCCAGATTTTACTGACCAAAGAAAAGAGAAATGACTTGACAATAAATAATATGAAATGAATTCTGATGGTTTGGGGCATTGATAGCTCTGGTCGTTCTTCCCGACTCCCTGATTTCCAGGTAACTCACTCTGCCATCAGAGCACATGGTTTTATTGAGACCAGCGAAGCCACAGGTTAGCCATAGGAGATCACCTCCCCTTTCCAGAAATGCTAACAGGATCACCCCAGATCCAGTGAGAGGGACTCAACACCCAAGTGACAAACAGGACCGTTTTGGCCTTAAAACTTCCCCAAGTTCTGCACTATTGTATTAAGGATTACTGCAGTAGCACAAGAGAGAAAGAAAGAAAGAAAAAATGTATTTATGCAAAGTATTATTTAACTACACTTCCCCCCGCCTTTTTTTTTTAAGAATTCCCAATGCATGTAAATACCATCAGTTGTCTGATTTCTTTAGTCTCCTACTTTTCCCCCTCAAAGCTATTCTTTTTTTTTCATCACCTCCTCCTCATCTTCTGATTTCTCTTGCCACCTCAATCCTGCTTTTTATTATTTCTCTTTGGACTTTCCCTTCCATTCGACTTCTCCCCACTGCACTTCTGCCCTCCAACCCCTCAACAACCCAAACTCTCAAAGACATCCTTAATCCTCTCCTAATCTGAGGCATACAATAATTAACTGGAAATAATATTTTTGATGCGCAGTGTTGGCACAGTAACAGGGAAGCCTCAGCCTCTGCCCTGATGAGAGGACCTGCAATGACTAAGAGCACAGTCACTTTGGAGAAGAGCCAGGCTTAGGGATTAGCTCTTGCAGACCACAGGGTGGATGTGCTCTGTTCTGTGAAGTGAGAAAACAAGAAGAAATCAACTTTCTCAGCTACGTTCAAGCTGAGAATCTCGGTGCTTTTGGACATCTCCCATATCTTCAGGCCAGAAGACCTCAACACAATCCTTAGTCTAGCATCTCTCTGTCCGCTCTAGGTGGATGGAAAAGGACAGGCCATTCTCCAGCAGTGAGGAGAGCCAGAAGGGATTGCTCGTCCTGTTCCATGCACCTCATCGCTCCTGTTTGTGTGGGGCAGGGGTGTCTGCAGGGCTCTCGGTGGCTCGAGCAGGAGGAGCTGTGCAGGGGTGATCCCTGCTCCCCATCCCGGACAGCGGTGCCAGCCAACACGCTCGGAGAACGGGCCCGTTGGCTCCGTTCACAAGCACTTGCTCAGGAAGGGATGGGACCCTTCTGCAGCACCCCAAGTTCCAATTTGATTTGAGAAATGCATTTGTTTAAAAATAGAAGTGCAGTTTATATGTTTGTATTCCTTGTCAGAATCTTTCCCTCGCTGCTACATACTGACTCATTAACAAATTAACATGTTTTGATTCCAGTGTGAAAGTCTTGAGATAATTATTACAGCGATGGTCCTGGGGCTGAAGAACTGTGGTTCTGAAATGCTTTTATAGACTACAAATTGGATGCTTTTCATACAGGTTATCTAATTTTAATTACAATTTCCCCTCTGGCAGTTCTTTCTTTGCTTTGAAGTTCCTGGAGTTTTGTCATCCTTGGGGAGTGAGCAGTTTCAGATTATCATCATGTCAGATTTTATGTCCATAGAAACAGCTTTTCAACAGTTCTTTTACGTGAGACAGGCTTTCATCTGTGGGAGTTTTATTGGGATGGAAAGTAAGAAAAGCAACTTCAGTGTAAAGCCATGTCCCACTTAAAATGTGAAAAAATCACTCTAAATATACACATTAGCCACTAGAGCAAACATCAAATTACTGTCCCTAGAGAGACAATTGCAGAATGTGAAAATACAACAGTATTTTATATTAGCTATTTTTTCAATTAAGTGTTTGCCATTTTTAAGCAATGTTTTCTTTGTTCAAGTCATGAACTGCTGGCAGTATGGGGAGGAGGCAGCAAAGGAATATCAAAATAAGCAAATCATCCATTAGAAGAAGCCCCAGTCGAGGTAAATCGAGTCCCACCTGCCACCAGTGTCCCCATGTGCTGGGTTTAGGCTTTCCCAGCCCTGAGCAGGCACCTGGAGCACGAGCTTCGACCAGGCTGGTGCGGGCTGCGTTTCACATGACTAACACGGAGCGTTCTGCTTTCATCAGGACAGACCCGCTCCCTCCCTCCGCTGCATTAGATGCTTGCCGCCCATATACAACGTGTCATCTCTTGCACTGTGTTGCCAAGGTGTTTGCTGCTGTTTGCTGAAGCCAAGGAAAAGCAGCATTTAGCACATAAACATCTCCTGGTGAAGGGCTCATCTGTTCGCATTTCGAGCCTCCAGCACTATGTCCAAGAGAGAAGATATTAAATTTGAGGCATATCAGCAACATTTGTATATGTGATTTTACTTGTCAGAAATATTATTGAAGAAGCCATTCGGGTTTGCATGGCCAATATTTGCATTGACTTTTGAAGGTATGATATGCTGCCAACATGTTTACTCCCCTAATGCTCTTACAACCAAAGCACATTAAAATAACCAGCAAGTTAAGGATGCTCAATCTCACCTGAATATTTAGACTTTTATCCTGCATAGATTTAAGACACTGGGAGATACAAGAGTCAACAGCTAATACAAGTAAACAAATAAAACAAACACAAAGCTTGAAAGGTTTGCTAGCAAACAAGAAAACAACACGCATGGGGAACTGGAAGATACATGCAGGTTTCTTCTCTCATTTTCTACATTGCTGAGCTAGCAAACAAGAATCAAAAAGTGGTATGAAAAGGAAGGCCAGTATGATCACTGCGAACATGCAAATGCATTTGAATATTGGGATAATTGTCGCCGTGAAGATTTCTAAGGATATAATTACAGGATTATATGAAAACTTCAGATTATACCTCCCCCCTCTTCCCCTCAAGACATCTCTTGTGTACCAGCAGTCGCAGATCCTGTCCACAGGCACTAAAAAAGGTATTTTGAGTTGAAGAAGCTCAGTTAGCCTGGGTTACTTGAAATGCCTTTTATTTTTCCATATTCTTTTTAAGACCATTTGTAGCCACGTTGCAGCTTAAACCATGTTAAGTGTTTCAGACAAATGTGCCTTTTGCCCACATAAACAGGATCTCTGTTTTCCTGAAATCCCACTCCATAGTAACCATTGTTCCCAGCACTATTCCGGACAGCCAGTGATGGAACAATTCATGAAGGAGCCCTTGGTTTCCGAGACCAGATGGGTTTGAATAAGCAGCGCTTTGTCCCTATGGAAGTGTCTGAAGTCTGGCAGCCCAGGAACCACCAGTTTAAGAAATGTCCCATATATTTTATGGAGAGCAGGAAGGGAATCTGGTCTGGCCAAACATGACTCCCAGCATATGGAGACAGCTTCAGGTTTTGGTCCAGGGTAGCGTGGCCAAGCAGCAGCAACCGTGAGAGGAAATAAATGCGCAGCCCCGGCTGATGGGCATGCCGGTAAGGGACATGGATAGCTCCAAGAGGCGCCTGTTGGCAGGGACTCCCCGTGTGCCTGGCGCTGCACTTTGGATCACTGCTCTGATTAGGAAGCGTTTGGCAACGTGAACTTCAAATCACCAACACCTCAGGTCAGCAGATTCCCGGCGTTGAGTGCCGCTGTGCACACGTTGGGAGCACCCACACGCGCACACAGGGCCGCCCGGTCTCCGTCCTTCCCCGGACGACCTCGGTGCCGACGGGTTTGCTGTTCACAAAGGACAAGGAAGGACGCAGGGAAAGGCGGCTCCCCCGCAGCCAGGGAACCACCAGCGCCTTGGCCAAAAGCGGATTCCTTCCTCTTTCTGTCCAAAAAGGCAAAAGGCAACCACAGCAGATCAAAATAAGGAAAGGAAGGAAACCATTCGGAGTACAAAATGGGAGTTTCCTCCGGTTCCTCATACAGCACCTCTGCAGTCCGGCCACTGGACACTGCATGGCCCCTTGGCACTCGGGTAGGCCAAAGTGGTCTGACTGTGACTCTAAGAAAAGCCAGAGGTGGCCTCTTCTGGTCCCTTTCATTCTAACACAATTTAGAGTAACTGCTGAAATCAACAGCTATTCTGTAACTAAATATAAGATTGGCTGGTAATTTCTAATTGGAAAGGATGCCATAAGGGAGATGTAGTCTTCATGGC
>NW_010583717.1:74739-91596 GCF_000705375.1 Tinamus guttatus | reverse complement strand
CTTCCCGTCCTGTCCCGCTGCTGTGAGCAGTACAGCATGGGCAGCACCCGGGACACCGCAGGGCTCCCCGTCCCGTCCTGTCCCATCCCGCTGCTGTGACCGCTCCAGCATGGGCAGTGCCTGGAGCACCGTGGGGCTCCCTGTCCCATCCCGCTGCTGTGACCACCCCAGCATGGGCAGCACCGGGGACACCGCAGGGCTCCCCGTCCCATCCCATCCCGTCCCGCTGCTGTGACCGCTCCAGTGTGGGCAGCGCCCGGACAGCCCCGCTCGCGCGGGCATGTGTTCCCCCATTCAATGGTGTTCACCATTCCAATGGTGTTCTCACCCATTCGTGTGGGAATGTGCATGAATTACCAGCTTACTTAGCTCGAACCCTACAGAAAATACCGCAGAGTAGCAGAAATTGCTGCATCTCAGCACTCCTGACCAACACACGGTTTTCTAGCTTTTTTTCCCCTTGCTTTTCTGTCTCCACTCACCTGGAACTGCCTTGGGGACAGGACGGTCTTTTGGCAATGCGTGCTGGCTGGGGCTCTCAGATTGGGCTT
This sequence comes from Tinamus guttatus, assembly GCF_000705375.1. The sequence goes on along the minus strand of NW_010583717.1, from coordinate 91,045 downwards.
CCTAAGTGTTACAATAAACAACTCATGGCCGTTAATTAACCCGGAACCTCCGTCCCCGCGCTGGCCAGAGGCTGCCGGAGCGGGGCTGCGTTCCCGGCGGATGCGGACGGGCTGCCGGGGCGCTGCTCCCGCCACCGACCCGCGCGGCCCCGGACAGCCCGTCCTGTCCGCGTCGCTGCAACGGCGATGGCAGAACAGCGAGGGACACGAGGCTGCTCCCCAGCATCCTGCATTGCCGAGTTCCCATTAAAATCCGGGATTCTCGGGTCTCAGAGTTCCCGGAGCAAATCAGCTCGAGAGAGCTTAAAAAAATGAGTCCTTAAAAACTTAAAGCACTCAAAGCATAGCAGAAAATATTTTTTTTCAAAGGCGATTTAATGAACCCTGACAGTTATTTGTATAATGTTTGTTATGTGGCATCACTAAGATTTTTCTACTGGTGAAGGTTAAATGAAAATGTTTTGACAGCTTTCACTAGAGGGATGATATTTAATATAGAACAGTTTGAAAAACAGTATCAGGTCCTGGAAATACCTTTTTGGTTAGTCATGATGACCTCCAGCCCTGTGAAGAAGAAGTAGTAGAAGCAGAAAAGCCTCAATCCTGTATTTTCTGTTTTTAGCAACTCATCTCATATAGGAAAAATTACCTAAGATTTTTAAATACCCCTTTAAGGCAAAATTGTGCCCAAGCCCCAGTATTCGTGTTTACAAGAACCGAAGTTCTGAAAGGAAAAAAACCCACCTGGAATCTGAGCAGATGGTCTTCTCAATAAAGGGTAATTTACTAAAATCCAAGCACTTCTGAAATTTGGGAATGCTCTAGGTGTGCAGCGCAGCCGGGCCTCATCCTCCACCCTGCAAAACGAGGCAGAACCCCAGCAATTTCCACCCGAAAACCCTGCGAGTGGCATTGGGGCTCTCCAGCCACTTAATCACAATTCCCTGACAACTTCACCCCTTGATTCTGAAGATAAATAAATCCCAAGAGTAAACACATACGAATTGAGAATTTAAGAAATATAAAGATGAAGTTGGAAAATAGAGACAAAATCTAGACAAAGCTCATGCAGATCAGATGGACTAGCTATAAGGAGCAATGTTCTGACATTCCTGATTTCTACCAGGTCAGCGAGGTTGCCTTCATGCTCAGAGCCCAATTCCAAGGATTTTTAACAGTCTCTTCTTTTCCTTCTAGGAAATCCCTCTCCATACAGGAAGAGGAAGGCCTGGCCACGCACAAGCCTGAGACAGGCACCTCCTGTTCATCCGAGGGGGATCTAGTTGTCCCCATTTGGTCACTTTGGGAACACGGCAGGTCTTGGTGTTCATATGGGCTTCGAGGACTCCCAGGGAACACACTGGCAGTTTCCAAGCCGCTCTGCTGCGCATCTTTTCAGTCCCAAACATCTACTTCATAAAATCCCTTTATAACTAAGTCACTTTTTTCCATGCAAAAGTGACACAGAGCCTTAAAAAGATTTGAGATTTCCCAAAAAGGAAGGGGAAAAAAATCTTTTTTTTATGCAAAGAGCCCATTTCCAGGATAGCACGAGCCCCGAGCTCCAGTCTTCCGTACACCGGAGTTTTGTGCTGACTTTCAGTGTCGCTCGCGTGGAGGACGTGCAAGAGGCCTCCCCTCGGTGTGCAGCGCTGCCGGGTTCCGGGAAGGGCAGGTCGGACCTGGCGGTGCCGGTGCCGGTGCCGCCGCAGCGCACGGACACCCACCCCGCGCTCCCGCCGCGCGCCCCTCCAAACTGCACCTTTCACTCCCTCCAAAAACACTAAGGAAGACGTGGTGTGAGAAAAACAAAGTAACAACAACAATAGCAATCGCTTATGAAGGATCAGGAGACGACGATTTAAGAAATATTAATAACTCCAGGCTTGTTTCATTATATTTAAGCTGTATCTTACAGAATCTTACGGAGGGAGTTGTTGGGAGAAATACCAGTAAAGGCCTAATGACGCCCAGAAAAAAATACAGATTTGTCATTGGGAGCAACTCTTCAACTTCAAAGCATCCTCAGTCTCTTAAAAGGATTTACATCTGAGCTGAGGGGAATTTAGGTAATGGGCAGCTCTGAGAGATGTAGCCTCTAGCACAGTGTTCACAGGTGACACGGCTAAAGAAACAATTCCTCTTGGGTTTCACACGAGGATTTATCATCTCGGCAATACGCAAGCATCTCTTTAACACTGACTACACACGCTGCAAAACTGTCTAGAAAACGGTATTATTGAAAAAGCAGCCCCTCAGCTCTACGTGGAAATCACACTTTGCCTGTTGCTTCTTCCATCCCAAAACATTAATGCAGTAATTCCCGGTTTCCCAGGGAGTTGCAGCAGTGTTTGCCGTGGGGCTCTACCAGCCCTGGGATGCAGATACGGGGAGGCAGGAGCTGCCCTCGTTCACACAGAGATCTCACCACAAACACTGCGTTCCCGTGAAGGAAGGGCACCGTGGAAAGAAAACACGTTGGTTGTTTAATAGAAGTCCAGGTGTTTTCCTAAAGTGGATGCTGAATCAGAGACCAGGCTCCTCAACTGCTGCTTCTGAACTACCAGCTGCAATGTACGTTTACAACAGCTGAACCACTTACCCCTCAGGTGGGACACGGGAGGCTCTCAGAGCAAACCCTGCAGTTAAACACGGCCATACGGGACACGGAATTTTAATTCCTATGAGAACGTGTCTCCCCAAACCTCGCATCCAAACTCCTCTTCTTGTCTTGAAACACACACTTTTTACCCAGAATTAAACTCCTCATGTATAACACAAAACCAAGTGGTACTACTTACAAAAACAAGAACCTGCCTTAAAAAATTGTCATCACGATGATATTTTAGTTTTGGGCTGAGAATGATTATTGATTGCTTAAAAAACAACAAAAAAGGAACGAGAACCCCCAGCTTTATTCCTGGTGCGTGGCCACCGCTTGACCTGGTGTAAATCCAGGCATCTTCAGTACTTTAAAGACTGTGTTCCATATTTGCAAACCTGAATATAAAATCAGAATCAATATGATTTGGGGCCAATCATTGAGTGCTTTTGTAGAGTGATGTTGTCTTGTGCCGCACAGCGTGCAGGTATCAGATAAAAGCTGCTATAAACACACAGTTTAGAATAGCCTTTACTGCTGTGATACAGGCTTTTCTGCCAACGCTTTTTTCCCACCTGGCAGAACTAACTCTCTCAACAAAACATCATCCTGAGAGAATTTTCTCTCCTTACAGTAGGCATTACTTTAGTGACAACCTACAAATCTCTGTAGACTCTTGGTTTTACTCAATCTCGAGGCCATTCTGGCACGCTCCGGCAGCCGTCCCAGCGTTTCCTCACAGAAGCAAAGCTGGACTGTTCATTTCTGTCCTTTTCCCAGCCCCGCGCGGGTCTGACCTGGCCCAGGCCCCGCTCTGCAGGCTCCTCTCGTCGCCCTCCCTTCATTTGTACGTGCCCAGACCTTAACATACAGTCCTGGAATTCTTTGGAAGCTCAAAGGAAGTTTGATTGCACAAAACAACATGAAAATAAGAATCAAAAGTAAACCTGCATTTTTTTGCCCACTTTTTTCACAAGGGCTGATTTCCTTGCTCACAGCCCTCCCCCCCTGCCTGGTTTCAGAGCCTTGCTGTGGTCCTGGGATCGTGCGACTCCTTCCTTTCCTGGGAGTTCACAACTGGATAAACTCCCAAGAACCGGCAGCAGAGGGTCCCTCAGCAGCCCCCTCCTCTCTGCTGCAGGAATACCGACATGCAGCCTTTTCCCAGCTGCTGATTTCACCAGCATTCGTATATTCTTATGTGAGGTGCTCAAAAAAAATATTGGGCTTTAATGTTACTTTAATGCTTAAATGCTGCCTGGGTATTGTGAATTAATCCTTGTGGTTTAATAGCAGGTTAAAAATAAATGCACCCTTTGTGGTTTGCTCGTGTGTGACTGAGCCCTTTTGAGCCTTTTTGGCGTCTTTTGTTTCTTGCTGCTTGCAGATAGCACTCAGGAAAACACATTCCCAGTGGCCCCCGGACTGGAATATCCTTTTGAAAGGGAGGATTCCCTCCTCCTTTTCCCCGGGGCAAATCTAAGTGCTCCTGTGGAATACCTGCACAGAAGTTGGCATCTCTGCACTGCGCGTTTCCCCCGCGGCGGAGCAGAGGCCGCGCCGGCCTCGCGGGCCATGGGAGCTGCGGACGCGGCACCGCGACGTCGTTAACCCCCTGCGCTCCCAAACGGCACCGGCGCCGGCAGCGCCGCGTGGAGGGGGCTGCTTGGAGCCTCCCACCGGCACCGAGACACCCCCGGAGCAGCCCCTGCACGGGGCTTAACGCTCTGCTAGGAGAAACACTCCAAACGCTCTTGCGTTTGCATCGGGATCTCGCCCGAGGCCGAGCGGGGCTCTCCGGGCGCTCGTTGAGAGCCCTTAGGAGCCTAAATTGTTGGGTGCCAGTGAGCAGACACATACATCTACCTGGATTATTTCAGTGCTTCTAGTCATTTTTATCATACATTTTCATCGCACAAAGACCTTTTCCTCAAGCTTTTACCTGTCTTGTCTGCTTAAACGGCAGGCTCTGCAGGATGCAAATCCCCCTCGGCTTGCACAGAGCGTGCCAGCAAAGAGGCCACCACTTCACCCAGTGACACAGATAAACACAGGTGAAATGCTCAATGGAACAACAACTGCTCAACTCCCTGTTTCAGGGTGCAATGACTGTAGTGTTCAGCTTTTAAAACCCAGTAAGGTTAGGCTGTAAATTTTAACAATTATTTTTGGAATTTGTTTTTTACTTCTGATTCAGAATCTATACCCATGAGGTCCTTTCAGGGGAGAGCCTATATCACTCACCCCAGCTGTCCTGAGCAAGATGCATTACTCCAATTCAGAGCATCCTTTTGCATAGAAATCACCCCCTCTTTAAAGGACAGTTACTTGCCAGGATTTCCAAGGTCTTCCAGCAACCATCTGAACACAATCTGAATGAGAAAGACTCCTTGAAGGAAGAATTAAAAGTCTGTGCAAGATAAGATCTCAACCCAAAGCTCACTGAAGGTAGTTAAACTGTTAACTCCAATGAGCCTTGAATCACCTTCTTGTGAAAAGCCCTCTGAACCAGGGATCCCATGAAAATACCAAGCACAACGGGAGAAGGGGGAGCTCAGAAGCGGCTGGCGCCCTTGAGACATTGCTCCGTTTTACTCAATACCCTAATTCAAAGAGACATAGAACAGTGCATTATCACGGCAAAAGCTTCGTTTTGAGTGATGAGGCTGAGCGAAAAGCTGGTGGGGGAGCACAGCCAGGCTGGCGATGCGGGAAGGCAGAACGTGAAGGCAGGTTTAACATTAAACTGTTCCCTCTCCTCCTTTCTACCACACTCTTTGCTCCCTGCTCATCCCTGCCTCCGGAGTCGTTCCGAGCAGTTTTCCTTTCCATGGATTTCACCCAGAGGACCTGGCTAAGGCAGAGCCCAGTCCTGGCCGCCCGCGCTAAAACTGGGTGGTTTGAACCACCCATAATGACTTAGCATTTTCTGTGAACAAAACACCAAGACCCGTTTCCTTTTCTTTTGCAACATAAGACCACTTCAAATATTACTTTGACTCTAGGGGACTCATCTCCCAACAGTTTTTTTCTTCTTAAGAAAGAAGTGGTAATTATGACAATATGCAGCATTGCATCTGTGTGACTTCTAATGTAGCTTTTGGAGTCATTCTTATTCTCTCCCTGCAAGAGGCAAAAGCAAGGATAATTTAGGAATCTTTAGGACTGTTTACATTCTAGATGTTCATGGGGAAACTGCTTTGAAATGAAAATACATTTTAACAAGAATGTTATTGTTTAGCTCTGTTCTGCTAAACACAACTTAAATACACTCAGAGTTTGTGTCTTTATTTATGAATTTGATTGGCAATTTAGGAAACTGCCATTGGTTATTTGAAGAACGTGTTTATTTAGTGTTACAGTTTTGGGTCACTTCCCCTCAAAGGAAACTTCAAACATATACAATGGCAAACTTGACAAATCATGTCAACACTTGGAATTGGACACTGCTTTCCATTAACTCTTAGGTAAACTAAATACATCTGGCAGAGACATTTTTTGCTAAGTGATCATCAACATTTGTGCTCTACCAAGCCATTTTGATTGCCATCCTTTATGCCATTTTCATTAAAAAAAAAAAAAAAAAAAAAAAAAGTAAAACTAAGTTAGAAGAAAGATGGAAAAAAGAAATGCCCTGATTTGGAGGGCAGGGAAGGCAAGTTCAGGTTTGACAAGGTGACTGAGCACCAAAGTCCAATGTTGTGAGAGTGAGGAGGGCAATTTTCCTCGGAGTTCTGCTTCATAGGGATTAAAGGGCAGTTTTCAAAGACAACCGGGCACCTAACTTGTTGCAATCAGGCAGAATCTGGCACACATGCTCTGCTCACACAGCTCTGCAGATTTTGCTGGCGGACTCAGTCGAGGTGTCTACCGAGCTTTCAAACCCTGGCCTTAACTGACCTGCCTGGTTGTGCCACCACTGATTCCTGAGCTCATGTTGGGAAAGAGGAGGAGGCTGCAGCTGCTGGTGGCCATCAGGGCACGGTTTGTGCTTGGAGAATGACCCTGCCGTGGTCCCGTCTGCAGCAGAGGTAGGAAACACCTCATTTCTGGACCCCAAGGATGCCCTGGTGTGACATGAAGAAGATGTTGAGGTGCTGTACACTTTCCCAGGACAGTCAATGAAGCCTAACGATTCATTCAGCTGACCAAGAACAGATGTTTATTTTGGGATGAGGTGAATAGCTCCCAAAACTGCACTGCCCTGGATCTTCTTGATCGTAGTTGTGCATAGTCACCACCCCAACCCGCTGATACCAATGCAGAAGATGTTTCCTAGACTGTATTCCTGGGTATAGCACCACCAGAAAAAAAGAAAGGCTGGATGGCTGGAAAGAATTTCAGATATGAAACTGATAGGAAGTATCTCAGCATGGTAAGTTAAATGGAGTTGTTCCATTAATATAAACCATCTCTGAACCAAGTCTTAAGTAATTTGGCAAAATGGCGCTGATCTTCAAAGAGGACATACTTGTTGAACTTAAAAGTTACAAACAAAACATTATATTATAACATTTATTTGACAATTGCAATTCCTCTTCCCCCACACTTAACCTTGGGAGAACTTCTGAGAGCTTTAGACATTTAGCATCCTTACTAACATAAATGTCCAAGTTCTGGGATGCACCAGTTCAAAATTAATCCCAGTTTATCTGGGAATCGCAGCTGGAGCTTTCCCAGGAGTCCCTCTGAGATCTCGGAGGTCTTCAGCACAACCTCACAAACTGCTTTTTACAGCATTTAGGTACTTTCCACATCTGGCCCTGAAGCTGGAAGTGTGTGAGGCTCAGACCCACTAAAACATAAAATGAACTTTTATGAACCCCATAAACAAAGAGTAAAATAAAATATAAAATCCCTGTCAGTTTGCAGATTGGACCGGTTCTTTTGTTTATTTATTTATACATTCATTCATTACCCTGCATTATAACAATAAAAGTGATTTTATATTCAGTAACTTCCTGAGAAATATACCCCTGGCTTTTGAAGCCTGGAATTAATCCTGTTCATTAAACCTCCTGTCCAGTCCTTATTACCCAGGATACCTCATTGCAAATTTATCAATATCGTTTAGTTACCATATTCCTGCATTTTTAAAAGTTCTGTTTTCTCTCTGCCTTTGGCGGGATCCCAGTAAACGATCAGAGTTATGGGGCAGGCAAGTTTTCTACTGGCACTTAGTGACATGGAGAAAACAACAGATTTTTAGGTTTCTGTGGTGGTCTCAGGACAACTGAAAATACCTATTATATTTAGAAATGGCACAGATGTATGATAAGATGTATAAATGTCTTCTATTTCAACACACACGTTATTAAGTATATATGAACAATATGCAAATGTTGAAGCTCTCCCATGATGAAGATAAAACCTGAGAAAGTGCAGCAGATACTTCACTTATTTCTTGTTTATCACCTAGATCTGCTAATGCAGCCATGGTCTCCAGGCGCTGATTCCCAGCTCACCCGGCCCTGCTCCCACGGCATCGCCAGCGCGCGGTGCCAAACCCCGGCATTCCAGACCCGCGGATCTGCTCGTGCCGCTCGCTCTGGCCTCAGTGGATGCACGGGGGGGTTTTCAACCCCTCGTCCCTCTCCTTGCCATCCCCCTGTTGAAGTTCTGCACATTCCGCGGGTTTCGGTCGCTGCCGTTGGCTCTGGCAGGGTCAGCCCTGCACGTGCAGGGATCGCGGGGAGGCCGCCGTGTCCCTCCCTGCCGTCACCCTCTCCCGGCCTGCAGCAGCTCCTACCCCTCCGTCCCGACACCGGCATCGCCGGGATGAGCCGGGAGCTGGGCCCTGTCCTCTGGGAATTGCCCTGATCCAGCAGGATCTGGAACAAGGTCCTCACATGCCGCACTGCATCTCAGGGACAGGAAAAGTGGGCAGGACACAAACCCAAGGTGGCTTCATCTCCTGATTACAGAATCATAGAATCCAGATTATTCTATATTCTATATATCATGAGAAAGTCTTCCAGAAAAAATATACTTTTAATTTCTCAGGAAGCCTAAACTCCTAGCTTTGCTATACGTTTTCCACAACCTTCTAATCCTTTTCCCTTACCTCCAGCTTTACGTTTGAACCTGTAGCAATTGATTTCTCCTCCTCTGCCTAGTTAGAGCAGAACAGAAAAAAGCAATGCAAAAGCTCGGCCCTTCCCAGCCCTCCTTCCCATGGACAGGCCCCAGAGGGCTCTCGGTCGCAGCACTTTGTCACTCGGGCTGCTCTGCGGCAGGAACCCCCCTCGTCACCAGGTTTTGAGCCAGCAAAGGGACCTCGAGCGGAGCACGGAGGAACCTGCGGACACCAGGGTCTGCCGGGGCGCAATTCCCGCTGATCCGCGACCACAGCTTCCCTAAAGAGCGGGCAGCACCGGCCCAGCGCACGCGAGACAGCAAAATAAATAACGCCGCTTCCAAGAGGGAATTTATGGTCCTGAAGTCATTTAAAAACAGAAAAGAGGTCAGGAGAAGGAGCACAGTATAAAACGAAGCTATTCTGACCTAATGAATAGCAAGGAGACATTTTGGCCACCTCCTAGGGAGCACTGATTATGGCCACTCAGCAACCTCTCTAGGTGGTGGCTAAAACATCTTGTTTCTATTCATTAGTTCAGCGGCGCCTTCATTCCACAACAGAGGAGCTTGTGAACCCCTCCCTCCACCCCTGCAGCACCCCTGGTTTGCAAATATGTCATCCACACGCAAAAAAAGTCTGGAATTACACATTATCACCCCTAAATCTTCCTTTCAGCCTTCCTTTCCCCTCCACTGTGATATTCTGTATTTATACACCAGCTCTTCAGAAAGAGCAGAAAGGGACCGAGCGAGGAGGATGGAGGCCGAATGCTGGGAAAGGTGGGTTGGAGACTGTGGCTCTGATTGCGGGAGCAGAAGAGGAATGTGACAGGAGAGCAGGAAATATCCCATACGCTTCGTGTTTGCCCTTCTGTAGCACATCGTGCAGGGCTCTCTGCAGTCATTTGCCATGCCAATAAAGCGGAATGGACCTGCTGCAAGATCAGCACGTGCACCCTGAGAGCCAGAAGAGCATCACAACCCCAGCCGACCTGCTCCTCGGAAAGACGTTTAGTAAGCATCTCTTAGCAGGTACATTGCCATTATAAGGGCATAGCAATTAATGCACTGCACACACTTCCACTAAGACTTCACCTTTTGAAGAATCCTAATGATCCCTGGTGCTTTACAGAAATACATCATTTCTACACAGACTACTGATGTAGTTGCTTTAGAAAAGGGAAACTGAGGGGACAAACCCATCTCCCATCCACCTCTCCAGTGGAAGTACCCGGCTCTTCAATTCCCTCCTGCAGAATAAGGTGCTCCTTCTCCTAGCCCTGCTCCACTTTGAATTAAACTTAAATCCGGGGGAGCAGAAACAGGCTGTGTAACATCCCTTGTACCTCCTCATAGCTTCAGCAGGTACAGAGAAACAAGGCTACGAGGCACACATGCCTCATCTATGCCCGTTTTTTGGTTTGTTTGTTTTCCCTGCCTGAAACCAGAGGATTTCTCTCAAACCAGCAGCAGGAAAGAAGCGGATTGTATGAGACCATTGCAGCCATATTCCCACAAGGTGAAGAGCCGTTTCTTTCTGGGCTCCCACCTGCCTGTCATGATAAATAATTTTTGTTCTGATCTGTGATGTTGGCTGCCATAGGAATGCGCCCATTTGCTCCTTAATGTATATGAGATGTGCAGCATGACACAGAACTTGCAAGAAGCAGCCAGGGCCCCAGAGCTTTTACATCTGTCCTCAGTATTTTGCTCCCTAGAGCTGTTGGCTTTCAAAGTGCAAAGTTAACAACAGCACCAGGCCCTGGCCAACAGACACCTTAAAGCCTGAGCACTAACAAACCGTATTACATGTGCTGAGGACACCTCTACCTAGAAGGAAACCTGCATTTGCCACTGAGACAAATACAGTGTTCTTGCTTTTAAAACAGATCTTCGAAAAATAGGCAATATTGTAAAGACTTGATCTCTGGGACATCCCTGCCTTCGTGCAGGTCCCTCATATCAACACCAGTTGACCCGATGAGCAACGTAAACGTGGTGCAATATTTTTGCAAAGAAAATATCTGTAGGAATGAGACTAGAGAGCCATGTGGGAGAGGAGGCAGGAGCACATTCCTGTGCTTGGCTGCACGTACCCAACAGAGGGCATCGGTGCTGCCAGACCAGATGTATTGGGATGGCTCCGACACAGGAGACTCCTCAAAGTGCCCATTGTTGCCTCAAACTGCTCCCCTGATGGCAGCCAGTACTAAAGCTGCCAGCAGAAATGCTGTTAGGCCAGAGCAAAACATCTGTGAAAATGTCACTATTAACGTGCAAAACCTTAACAAGCAACATGATTTTTTTAAATCATTGAAACACCATATGCTACACCATAAAAAACCCAAAACTTTAAGAAATGTACTCACTGCCATGGCCTAGTGAAGGTCTGGGGGTGAATTTGGGAGTATCATACTGATGGAGAGAGGAAATGTGAAATGCTGCAGCCGCTCTGCTGCTTTGGGGAACGTGGCTTCCCTGCTGTTTGTTTGGATGCTGCAATGTGCAAAGGGACCCCCCGTCAGGAATCCTCCTAACTCAGGCAGGGCTCAGGACTGCACAAGTCAAGATCTACCTGCTCCCATGTCAGAGTTCCCCGGGGTGGCACAAAAGGGATGTTTGAGCAGAATTTTCCCATTGCTGCATCCAGCTATGTAACCTGACAACATCTTTTTCCTTTTTGAGGTTCAGGAACCTTTTCTATTTTCCACTGATTCTTCAATATCAGCAACACACTCGAACAACGTAGGCAATCTTATAAAGGCCAGGGCTGATACTCACCAAGCCCCGCTCCCAGCCTCCTCTGTGGTGTTCCTGCTGCCACTCACTGACAGCCAAATTCCCTCCAGCTCTTGGAGTTTCCTACCAATCCTACGGAAAACACAAAGCTCTGGGAACACGATTTCCTCTGGTGCAGGAAGCTCCGTAGCAGCACGCCTGTGCACAAATAGGATTTTCACGATTTTTTTGTTTCTAATAAATCATGTTTTTGACAATGTAGCCGTTTCCTATCTGTGCCAACCTCAGTTTCAGGCAGATCCCAGGGCGCCTTGCAGAGCGGGAGCCCATGGCTTTGCAAGCACCACTCACACGTTCCTTCCCCTTCGCTCCCCTCCTCCAGACATTCTTTGACATGATTAGTGGCTAAATCAGATTCTTTAATTGAAAGAAATATAACTGAACTTTCTTCTGCTGGGAATGTGCCAGAGGCCACATCATAAGCAATGTCAAAGAATATTGGAAATAATATAGACCTCTGACATTTGTGTTTAGCGATTCAGCATGCCCCAGGTGGTTTGTTTGGGATTGGAATTTGTCACTGCTGCGAGGAGATAGTCTTTGGTGGTTGGGGCTTAAGGATTGCTGCAAAGAGATATAATAAGATATGTTTAAACAAGTCAATGGAATGCTATGCTTTAATCTCCTCCAACGTTTTGCACAGCCATGTCCAGAAGGATTTCTTTACGAGTGACATCCAAGCATTGTCTTATTCTCTCTTAGATGGCAGCAACTGAGAAAAGTACCCCATTTTTTTTGGAAAACCTTGCGGATCAGGTAGCAAGTAATGAAATTATTTAGTATTCATGCCACTCCTTTGTCTTTCCTTCCTCTCTTCTAAGTCCTTGAACAATTAGCAGTTATTCACTGCACCTTTTTCCACCGCCATTCAAACCCGAAATTCTTTATGAGCTCCCACAAGTGGGCCTCGTGTTACACTTTTCAGATGAGATTTGCATCTTCCAGCGTATTTGTCTTTTCAGAGAATCACTGGGCTGGAATGACTCCTCGGAGGTCACCTAATCCAGGCCCGTGCCCTGAGGAGGATCGTGTACAGTAGAGCCCTCTCGTATCATCCAAACCTGCAGGGTCCGCTTGGAACTGAACTCTGTGAAGTTTGAATGACTCCCTTTCATTTTCACTTACTTCTAGTTCCCTGTTATTTTCCAACACATCTGAAACATCCATTTCACACTTTTCAGATTTCGCACACACACATTTTGCACAGAAGATGCATTTCCTAAGACTCATGGTCGTGAGAGCAACAATTTGCCATTCTTGAGCTCCTGTTGTGAGGGGCCCCGGCCGCCACCTTGAAAAGAATCTTTGTTAATTGTTGATTTTCAGCTGTGTTTGATTTATTGCCCCGTGTTGAACTGATTTATGGGGTAGCTGCACATCCCGGGCAGCTCCGGTGCTCGCGGCAGCGGGGATGCGGAGCGGCTGCGGACGCGGCTCGGAGCGCCCTCGGCACCTCCAGGATCCAGAACGGCTCCGCTTGGAAGGGGCCTCTGGAGATCATCCAGTCCAACCCGCTGCTCCAGCAGGGACACCCAGGGCACAGGGTCACATCTAGGCACGTTCTGAAGATTTTGGACACTCCACAGCCTCTCTGGGCAGCCTGGTCCAGGGCTCTGCCACCCTCACAGCAAAGCTGTTCTTCCTCACATGGAGATGGAGCTGCCTCTCTTTTAATTTATACCCATTACCTCTTGTCCTGTCACTGGCCACCACCAAGAAGAGTTTGGCCCCATCTTCTTTACATTTTCCCCTCAGGTATTTTCCTTAATGCCTCAAGCAGGGTAGAGAGATATTTCACACACATTCAGCTTTGAAATGGAAGTGGGGCCATGATGAAGAACACGTGGACATACAGGCCAGCCCGACCACACACACAAGGAACCCGCTCCTCCCCCCAGAAAAAGGAAAAAGACTTAACTGTCCTCAAAGGTTGTCTAAAGAACGCGCAGTCCTGGCTTCTCCGGCTGCACATGGAATTGTAACATGGGGCGGCCGGTGAAACGAGGTCCCAGGCACCGCGTTTATCACCTCCCTTCCGGAGCAGAGGCCCTTGCTGGCAGCAAAGCAGCGCTGGTTGCAGCTTCCCTGTGCTGCCCATCTCCGTGTGGATGGACCCAGCACGGGGCAGCCTCTCACTGCCCCCCTGCAGCCTCCCCATCCGCACTGGGTTTCCTACCAAAGGGCAGGGGGATCTGCCCGGAGGAGCCCACGGGACACGGTTCCCAGCCAGCTGCTCCCTCCTCGTGTTCCCAGACGTTCCCAGCGCCGCTTCCCTGGAAAGCCACCTCGCACCACGATCCTATTTTTTTTATCAGTACTTGGGATTGTCATTCAATAACAGTTTCAAAGGTTATTTGGGGCTGTAACTTTTTACAACTTTGGTTGTTCTGCCTTAAAAATAAGCACTCTGGAGTCTTCTGGTAGCAGGCACTTAAGCTGCCCCCAAATCATACAGAAATTCTTAGAAAGATGTGTGCTGGGGAGTGCTTTTCAACCACTTCAATGCATTTGTATTTACGTTATCTACTCTTCCATGAACCTCTTTTGCTTCTTCTGCCCCACAGTCAAACCACTTGTGACTGAAACACAAAATAGAGCTATTACTATTTTTCTTGCAGGCAGTATCCCATAAAATTTTAAAGACAGATTTAAACAGTTACAGATTTAAACACTGCAGATTACACATGTAATTAACACCCATCACTTTCTACCAAGCAAATATTTATTAAAGCACAAACCAAGACCAAAAAAAAAAAAAATGGCATCTATTTTATCTGTCCTGGTCAGACAGTGAAAGGATGGAATAGAAATGAGCTGCTCTAGGATAACATCTGCAGATGAGAAGCTTCTTGCACAACAAGAGGGAGAGGCTGTGGAGGGCAGGTAGGAGAGCACGGGGCAGACGGAGCCAGATGGAGGCAGAGCCCGGAACGGATCCCGCTGCCGCGCTGTGCACCCGCATCCCCACGGAAGGAGCTCTTGGGCTCACAGGGGCGGCCAGGCCGCAGGGGGACCTGGCTCACGGTGCTGGGTCCTGCTGTGCCCTCAACGCTACGTCTGGGCTCTGGGGCTAAGAGCAGCGCCCGGGCACGGCCCACGTGTCCCAGCCCCAGCAGATTGGTGCTGGAGCAGCACTGAACCCCGTGGGGTATCCCTAGAGGGGCAGGGGAGCCAGGGAAAGGGCCTTGGAAATGGCGAGTTTTGCAGAGCCATGCGGGATCTCGGCTTCCCTCTCTTAGCTTTGCCTCCTTTGCCGTCTTCTCGTGTTTCCCCCTACTTCTGGAAATATCTAAAGGGAAACGTCTGCAATCCTCGACAACGAATGCAAACAAACCCTGCCGCAGCCCGGAGCCCTGGGCCTCCCGGCGGAGGCTGTGGCGCCGTCCCCCCGACCGCCACGTCCCCAGGACCCCCGAGCTCCATCCCTGCCCTTGTCCCCGTCGATCCCCCCGACCGCCTCGTCCCCAGGACCCCCGAGCTCCATCCCTGCCCTTGTCCCCGTCGATCCCCCCGACCGCCTCGTCCCCAGGACCCCCGAGCTCCATCCCTGCCCTTGTCCCCGTCGATCCCCCCGACCGCCTCGTCCCCAGGACCCCCGAGCTCCATCCCTGCCCTTGTCCCCGTCGATCCCCCCGACCGCCTCGTCCCCAGGACCCCCGAGCTCCATCCGTGCCCTTGTCCCCCTCGATCCTCCTCACGCAGCGAGCACGGCCGCACGCGCCAGCCTCGCAGCGCCCGGCGCGAGGACAGCCCCGTGACGGGATCGCTGTGGACAGGGGCAGTGCCTGTGCCCAAGGACATCTCCATTTAACAGATAAAAATCTACAGCTTATGCTTGAAATCACCACAGTGGCATCTGCTAACACGCACAGCCGCGCTGCTGCTTGCTTTTCATTCCTTTTTTTGTTTGTTTTTTGTTTCGTTTTGATCAACCTTGTTTCAATGATTAACAAACACCGATCAAACATAAATCTCCAGGTAGAGACAGACTATAGCGGCAGCACAGGGGTCAGTTCACAAAATAACACAAAATTCACCCACAAAAGCAATTTAGATTTGGGCCTGGCACCTTTGGGGAAAGCTTTCGAGGGAGGGTTCCAGCAGCTCCTCTCCTCTGGTGGCTCCATCATGAAGAAATGAGAAAGAGAAGGAAGAGAAGGCTCCGTGGGCAGCCAGGGGGTTGTTCATCCCTTCATGCAGCCCCGGAGCTGGAGCTTGCAGCAAGGCTGGGAGAACAACCCCAGGAATGTCCATCACGGGTACACCGTGAAGCACAGGGGTGCGGCGGGCCTTGTCGAGAGTGAACGTAGCTTTATATCTCGAGGTACCAATAATAGAGCTTTAATCATGCCCTGCCACAGCACTGCAGGAGACGTAACCTTTGAAAATGACTGCATAAAAGACAAGTCTTGACTTTGCTAACACCCCATGCGTGCAAGTTCTGAGCACTGAACGGACTAAAAGTGTCCTCTGTTGCGGTCCGACCGTTTGTCTTCACGCCTGCTTTGGGAACAGTAAATTTTGCTCGCTAGAAATCTAAATTTTGTTTTGAAATCTCCGACCAAACAGCACTGCCGCCGCATACTGTCCAAACGGGATGCAGAAACCTGGATTTGCAGGAAGGACTCAGCTCCCAAGAGCCCTCGAGTGCCGCCAGCACCACGCGGAGCCAGCGCATCCCGAGCAGGGCATGGAGCTGCATCCCGAGCAGTGCATGGAGCTGCATCCCGAGCAGGGCATGGAGCTGCATCCCGAGCAGTGCATGGAGCTGCATCCCGACCAGAGCATGGAGCTGCATCCCGAGCCGTGCATGGAGCCGCATCCCGA
>NW_010583717.1:57427-70476 GCF_000705375.1 Tinamus guttatus | reverse complement strand
TGGACGAGCCGCGGTGTCACCCCACGCCATGGCCGGGACCCCGACGGCCGCCTGCAGCGCTGCGGCCCCGGGGATCCCCTAAAAACCCCTCCTTGGTTCCCAGTTGCTCTCCTCACCCCACAAGCAAACGTGAATTGAACACCCTGGAACGCATCAGTGCCGGGAAAACAAGGGAGCCGGCCTGGATCCATAGAACTGTCGGTCAGGGCCCCGTCCCTCCCCCTGCGGCGCTTTCCCTAGCGGCTCCCGCCTTCCCGGCCAGGCACGGGAGCTTGTTCACCTCCACCAAACTGCTGCTCTCAACTTCTCCTTAAAAGAGGATCAAGACCATTTGCCTAATTTTAGCTATCTGGCTGCAAAGCAGTGCTTTTTTAAAACATACATTAAATTAAAAGAAAATAAAAATAGAATGCAAAGAAAAATGCACCATAGAACGGACTCACTGCATGAAGTTTATTTTCCCCCAGGCAGTGCAGCACTCACACCTGCTTTGGTGGCATTGTCACTTCTGCAGCATCCCGAGACACTCAGTTTCTACGATCACAAAAGCACCCTGGCATCTTAGCACAAAGGACTCAGCTGGCAGAGCTGCACATCTAAATATTCACCTGAAAATTTGGAAGAAATCATGGCCTATTTAGATGAGAAAGATGCTATTTATGTCAGCCATTATTTAACAACAGAAAAAGCACTTGCACAAAGTGGGAAGAAAACATTTTTCCCAAAGTCTCTGAGTCTTGTCCCAGGTGCTGAGGGAGGAATGTCCGGAGCATCCGTGCTCAGCGCCAGGCACTGCTTAGAGGAATGACCTCATCAAACATACGCTGAGAAGCATGTTAAGACTAAAGCTTACCTACTTGTTCTTTTTTTCTAATCTGGTTCATGCTCCGTGTGCTTTAAAATCCTGCAGGGAGTCTGTATTCCTCAGCAATACTAACTGGGATCAGTGGTCCCTTTGCAGCATGAGCTGCTGGCACGGGAGATGCCCTGTGCCAGCTGCAAGGCATCTCAAACACAACTTCAGCCCCTGGGCTCGATATTCAAACACACTGACTTGTAAACTAGCTTTGCACGAGCAAATCGGGTGGGAAAGTTCACCTGTTCAGGTGTGACGTTGGAAGCAGGCGCCTGTCTCAGCCCACCTGCCCCCTCAGCCCTTGCGCTTGCCCTTCTTACATCTTGCAGCTTTTTGGCTCCAGATGCCTCTGGGGCACGAAGGGTGCTTTGCACCGGAGTATAAATGAGAGCAGCGGATGAATCAGGGCCACAAGCAGTCCCTGTGTGCAGGAATGTGCGCGGTCAGCAGTGCCTCCCAGGGCAGGTGCACACTGCAGCGCTCCCAACACACGCACGAGCGGGACGGGACAGGACGGGACGGCCGGCACACACGAGGCCTGACCGCGACGCACCGTCCTCTCCCGGAGAGGGCTTGGGGACAGGGACAGGCTGCAAGGAGCAGGGACCACGCTGTCCTCCAGCCCCAGCGCGGGCTGCAGGGCAGGGATGTGGCCAGCACAACCTCTGCCGGGTCGGACTCCTCCACTCAGGCCAGACCTGCTCACCAGCAGAAGCCCTTGGGATGTGGAGGGAGGCTTGAATCTGCGCCGGGTGAAGAGCTCCGCGTGTCCCCTCTGCCACACTCTTCGGGTGATGAAGCAACTGAGAAGGCCCTTGGAGACCTGGTGTGCACAGCCCCGTCACAGCTGCCACTGGAGACCTGGTGTGCACAGCTCCATCACAGCTACCACTGGAGACCTGGTGTGCACAGCTCCATCACAGCTACCACTGGAGACCTGGTGTGCACAGCTCCATCACACCTACCCTCAGAGACCTGCTGTGCACAGCTCCATCACAGCTACCCCTGGAGACCTGGTGTGCACAGCTCCATCACAGCTGCCCTTGGAGACCTGGTGTGCACAGCTCCATCACACCTACCCTCAGAGACCTGCTGTGCACAGCTCCATCACAGCTACCCCTGGAGACCTGGTGTGCACAGCTCCATCAGAGCTACCCTTGGAGACCTGGTCAGCACAGCTCCATCAGAGCTACCCTTGGAGACCTGGTCAGCACAGCTCCATCAGAGCTACCCTTGGAGACCTGGTCAGCACAGCTCCATCAGAGCTACCCTTGGAGACCTGGTCAGCACAGCTCCATCAGAGCTACCCTTGGAGACCTGGTCAGCACAGCTCCATCAGAGCTACCCTTGGAGACCTGGTCAGCACAGCTCCATCAGAGCTACCCTTGGAGACCTGGTCAGCACAGCTCCATCAGAGCTACCCTTGGAGACCTGGTCAGCACAGCTCCATCAGAGCTACCCTTGGAGACCTGGTCAGCACAGCTCCATCAGAGCTACCCTTGGAGACCTGGTCAGCACAGCTCCATCAGAGCTACCCTTGGAGACCTGGTCAGCACAGCTCCATCAGAGCTACCCTTGGAGACCTGGTCAGCACAGCTCCATCAGAGCTACCCTTGGAGACCTGGTCAGCACAGCTCCATCAGAGCTACCCTTGGAGACCTGGTCAGCACAGCTCCATCAGAGCTACCCTTGGAGACCTGGTCAGCACAGCTCCATCAGAGCTACCCTTGGAGACCTGGTCAGCACAGCTCCATCAGAGCTACCCTTGGAGACCTGGTCAGCACAGCTCCATCAGAGCTACCCTTGGAGACCTGGTCAGCACAGCTCCATCAGAGCTACCCTTGGAGACCTGGTCAGCACAGCTCCATCAGAGCTACCCTTGGAGACCTGGTCAGCACAGCTCCATCAGAGCTACCCTTGGAGACCTGGTCAGCACAGCTCCATCAGAGCTACCCTTGGAGACCTGGTCAGCACAGCTCCATCAGAGCTACCCTTGGAGACCTGGTCAGCACAGCTCCATCAGAGCTACCCTTGGAGACCTGGTCAGCACAGCTCCATCAGAGCTACCCTTGGAGACCTGGTCAGCACAGCTCCATCAGAGCTACCCTTGGAGACCTGGTCAGCACAGCTCCATCAGAGCTACCCTTGGAGACCTGGTCAGCACAGCTCCATCAGAGCTACCCTTGGAGACCTGGTGTGCACAGCTCCATCAGAGCTGCCACTGGAGACCTGGTGTGCACAGCTCCATCACAGCTACCCTTGGAGACCTGGTGTGCACAGCTCCATCACAGCTGCCCTTGGAGACCTGGTGTGCACAGCTCCATCACAGCTGATGGGAACGTGAGCGCAGCTGCCCTTCACACCCTGCAACATCTCTGATCATCTCCAACTCTGCTCCCAGCCAACTGGGGGAAAAATACTCGAAGGGAAATTAAACAAAACATTGCTAATTCAGCCGCCTTGTGCTAGACATACATTGAGTACCTTCTTCCCTATCCTTCATGCCAGCAGGCACAGGGAGAGCCCGGAGCAGTGACACTGCAGGGGCTCCGGGCTGCACAGCCCGGGCACACACAGGATTCAGACACCCAGGACTGGGCCCTGGAGAGCTCCCAGAAGAGAAGGATTTAGCATGGGTTGTCCTGGGAGACTAGCAGCGTTTCTAATCTATGCTCAAAAAAAAAAAAAAGGAGGGGAAAAAAAGAAAAAGCAGCGCTGAACTACAAGCTTATTGGCCTCTCTCTGAAATGCAGGCGCTCTTTAGGACGGGATCCTGAAGCTGTAGATTGTAAAAAGCTGTTTGTTTTGTAGCGACCCTCTCCTTTCACGCGACGCGCTCGGCGTGCTCCAGCGCGGCGCAGCACACGCCGCAGCTCTGCAGGGCTGCCCGCTGCTCACAGGGATCTGGTAGCATATATGGGAACGGGCTGGCCATGGATACTTGCGGGAAATGAAGGAATACAGGGCAATTAGCAGGAGCAATCCCCAGGCCTCGCTGCTAAGCCGCGGTAGGAAGTACAAAGACCTATCTCATGGGCATGGAAACAATTAAGGTCAACAAGTAATCGTGGAAAAGGAAACTTTAAAAACAAGAACATGGTAAATGACCTAGTAAACACCCCTCTTGCCCCCCTCGCAGGCTTGGGACGCATTTCATCTGCGCTTCCTATGCACAAGCGCGCCAGCTCCTGCCTCCCCAGCCCCCCGCACGTAATGACTTCCCTTGGCAATTTCCTGGAGGAAGTCGCTGGAATGATCTTCTAGCGATAAAAATAAGCCATAGTGATTCTTAATTTTCAGTCAAAGAATTCTCCTAATCTCCTAATTAAGGAGCGAACGCAGCAGTGTCCCTTAGAAAGCATCAAGGGGACAAACAGCCCTCGCAGAAGAATGCAGTTGTTCTGGAAGAGGGAAGTATCCTAACGGATCATCATACATCAGCCGGATGTACAATATCCTGCACCTGGGTCCTCCTTAAAGGTGAGCGTAGAAGCTGTTATTTTGATAAGAGAGGTTCTTTGTGATGATTTTCTTTTTCTACAGGTCATTAGATTTAGGGAGTAGAAACCGTCACATCCTTTCACACAACTTCAACGGCATTAATTGAATAAGGGAAGCGCCAGCCGTAATTGGGAACCCATGCCCTGCCAGTCATTTTCTCACTTCGCTCTCTCGTGGGCTGGGAGGGAATTTCTGAGGGTTATGATGGCACCAGGGAGTTCTCCAGGGTTTTGTGTATTTGTTTTCATGAGCCACACGTAGCATATGGTATTTACACGTCCCCTTGGTGAACACTTGTTGGCTGACCCGGCACACGGCACTCGCGCTGCTGCCAGCGCTGAGCTCCACACGGACCGGACCGGGCAGCACGGGGACAACCCCAGCGCCATCTGCACCCAGGCCAGGACGGGAGCCCTCCCGGGCAAGGTCAGCCCATGGCCCTGGCTTGTCCCTGTCAGGACCAGGTCCCCTCTTTACAGCTAGCCAGAGAACTTGGAGTTTGTTGGCTATACTGGCCAGACCAACAAACCTGGATATATATGTTGTAACTGAAGACCAAATAGAGTGAGGATGTGAGTTTGGAACCTGTGTGCCTATGTGACAACAGGCCATGCTTCTTTGCACCCTTCTTCCTTTCATCATCTTAAAAAAACACCCACAACACTTAATACAGCAGTTTGAGCTAGAAGGAAAATACAGATAAGGTCAGATTAAAGCAGCCTAGTAGCTTTGCATCACTGGGCCAAAGAAACCTTAGCTACAGACTCGCAGGATGACCGAGTTGCTTGTCTCTTAATCAGCACCTCATCCAAACTAAAGAACATCACTGATAATAGGTAAGAAACTGTCTTTGTGTAAAGGATCTTCTGCTTTGCTTGCCTGCTTACCACATCATAATCTCCATCCTAAAAACTCGTCCATTCAATGTCACAAATACATGTGAAGTCCTTGTCACTTGTTTCTACTGCAGGGTACTCACAAGATGCTTTTAGAGAAAGTACTCAAGCAGTGCATAACTGGAGGGTAAATCTGGCATGCAGTGACTGTAACAAGCCATGACATCTGTCAGGCTCCCCTTCGATAAACCTGTAATGATTGCTCTGACCAGAGAAGATGACATCTGAAGTCAGTAACTGAATAATGCTAATGATACTTCATAAACAGCAGAGTTAAAATATAATGCTGCATTCCTCTGAAGAAAGCAGCAGAGCCAGGAGAGGAGTCTGGCTGGCAGATATTTATCCCCCAACATCTTTCTGTCCAGAAATGTCTCTGCCGAGCGCTGCAGGCAGGAGCTCTCATTTTATGCATCCCGAAGAGCAGCAGGATCTCGGGAAATGACATACATGTGCGACATACGTGTGACAATTTCACCTATATTTTCTTGGCATCAGTCTATATGTATTAACCAGAGGCACATGTGTATTACCACATTGCAGATGTACTCCCCTGTCACTGCAATAGTACTAACTCTTGCTAGTCCTCTCTCTTCGGTTTGCTCTCTGGGGCAGGGGCCAGGCCTCCTCCCCTGCTGTTATCTGCCCTGTCACGTTGCTGCAGAGCGCAGGTGTCCAGGTGTGCGCTCCGTGCACGGGTCCGTCACCGCGCCGCGGAGCTGACGGCCCCAACAGGCGAGACAGACAGCAGAAACATCATCCCCTCTGCGGAGCTGACGAACACGTTTCGCCCACGGTCAGAGGGCTGTGTCAGAAAGGAAACCCAGACCTCCCGAGTCCCAGGCCAGTTTCTTAATTAGAAATTATGTTTCTGAAGCTCCTTGCAGTATTACAGATGTGGCTTTGACAAATGCTGCTCTACCAGATGTGTTGGAAACTATGTAGAGAGCAAATGTTTGTACCATAAATTATTTTCTGACGATCTGACTGTTCACAACAGCTCCTAAGCATTTCTAGTGCCTATTCCCCATCAGCCACCACAGAACTTCAGCACTGGCCGGTGACTGACAATTGTTATACAGGGCAGTAGCCCCATGTCAACTTATTCACAACACCTGTCATCACTTCTTATCACTAATCTTGATCTAGTTATGATTTAATTTATGCTTCGTGTGTCCTAAACCAGCACGTATTTTTTTTCAAAGCAATCAAATGAACTCTTTTGTTATCAGCCTCATTTCCTTGACAGATGCTGAAATTAGATTATTTGTGAGTAGCTCCTACCATTCTGGAAATGGAAGCTGCTGCTAGTAGCTTCTGACTCCTGCACTCCGGATATAACGGCAACAGCAGCACTGAATTCCCTACAGTAAGGAAAAGAAAGAAGAATTTAGCTGGATTCCTAACGAGAACTTTGCTGCTGAGCTTTGGGCGAGAGCCCCACCACCCATCGTGGAGACCCCAGCAGAGCCCAAGGTGCCAGCGGCCACCACGTGCCGAGGCCACCAAGGCCACCATGGAGCCGGCTCCCCGAGTGGGGACGTCGTTTTAAAAAGCAACAGATGGAGCAAAGTTCATAAAATGTCATTTTGGTGGAAGTTAACATTGGCTGCTGTCCTGCGTGCAAGGCATCGCTACCGCAAAGCTCGTCTCAGACCATAGGAATATTTTCAGAATTGTAAACATTTCACGGAAAAGGACCATTTGAGAAGCAAAGGACATTCATGTAGCTCCATATTACTTTTTATAATCAGCTAATGACAAGAGCCATATTTTAATAGTATTCTCCTGCTATCACTGGGTAGTACGACAACATTAAGAGATCCAGTGTAATTCCTAAACACTCACAGTGAGCTTTAGCACAGATAAAAGTGTGTATAAATATCTGTAATCAGAACTTCTCCATGTGAAATCTGAACTAAGGCAAATATGATCACATACATGCACACGTGCACACACACACACTGCAACCATATTTATCCCTTTGCTAAACTACTTCCTTAGAGGGTGAGAGGTCAGGCTAATCAGACAGAAATTAACTACAGCTGAACAAAAAGTTTGGAAAGAAAATGCTTAAAATAATTGCATTGCTTTTTTTTTTTTAACCACATTATTGCTCCTTTCAAGTGAACCAATTGCCATGTGGGCAACGGCCGCGGAGCGAGCGCTTCACGGATGGGGCGTGCGGGAGGAAGCGCCCGGTGAATGCAAACACACGTAGGCACACGTCGGGAGACAGCAAATATTGGGAGCTTGTTTGGTAAATAATCTCATACAGATAGCCCTGCTACCCCCTGCACACGCTGAAAAGAAAGCAAGAGGCAGCTTTTTGTGCACGACTAAATAGGAGTTTTAAGTAAAACAATTTGCAGCACCACCCACTCGAACAACAATATTGTTGTGGTTTCATTTTACCACTCCGAGTGGCAATGCAAGTTTTTGCCTGTTTGGAAATGTAATGTCGAAGCAACTTCTTGTTTTAATTTAAGCGAGCAGAAGCTGCCAACTGTTTTTGCTCGCCGGCCAAAAAGAATTTATCTTACACATTTATTAAGTCATCATCTAGTTAATTACAATCGTTTTGTAAATAGTGCAGCAGAATGAAGACGTCTGCAGCGCTGGGAAGCTAGACCGATAGGAGACACGACGGGGCAGCCCTCCAAAGCTGCACTAGCCCCTGTCCCCAGCGCTGCTTTGGGAATTACCCTCCTCTGCGTCAGCTCGGGAGCTGCCACCTGCTCTTCACTGCTGCGCTGTCCCCACGTGTCCCCACGGAGGGTTTTGCACGTTCATCTGTGGCTCTCCCACCTGTCTGCAGAAAAGCTCCTTTCCCAGCATGGGCACATCCAGGCACAGCTCACGCTCAGGTAGATTTGAGGGATGCTGTTTTTTCCAGCCTGCACTACGGCAGCAGAACTGCAAAATTTGTCCCACAGAGCAGCAGAGTTTCCCCTTAGAGCAGCTCAGCTGCTCCTGGTGATGTCTTCCTTGTGCATAGTCAGGGGAAATAAATCACAGGGCAAATAAAGCACAAGGGATTGAACTTCCTTAGCAGAGAACAGGGACAAAAAGGGAGGCTTGACAGCCTAACACTTCTATTGTGCTTGGGACAAGCCCTCTCTGCCCAAAGCATTTTTCTTAAGCACGCTGATAGGAAAAAGCTACAACATTGGCTCTAGAAAACGATGTCTGATTTTGTTGTTTATATTACCTAAATAATATCCTGTTTCTAATCCTTTATATGATCCATTATAGTTATACGCAAACCATGGGATCAAGACTTGAAGTCTCTTCATATTCTAATAACACAGAAGCAATAGGGCAAATTCTGCTCTCAAATGTGACTGTAAAGAAAGTTACTGCAAACCTTCATTGAAGCAAAAACACTGACAGAGCAGAATTTGGCACTCCGTCAATTTTCTGAGGCTACTTTACATATAAAAAGTTACACTAGAATAACAAAATGATGTGGTTTTACAAAAGATAATTAAAGCAATACAGCTTTATGTGAAAATACCCTTGAAATAAATTTAACTTAGTTTATATGAGTTTAGCTGCACTGGTTAATTTACAATGCAACTGTAAACTGCAATGCAAACTGTTTGCAGCGGAGCCCAACCCGTTTACTTGTATCAGCACAACAGCTTCTACAACTTCTTTTAAACAGTCTGAAACCACATCGATATTGGTGAGGTCAAACTCTTGCGCCCTCCTCTTGCATCCTTCTTACCCAATTTTGTTAGTTTTTCTAGCATATCCACAAAAATATGAAGTAAAATTTGATAAATACACATATGTATCACGACAAAAACCTGAATAAGCAAAGCTGGAACACTCGGAGACTGGCTGAAATGAAAACTTCTTCCTCATATTTGCTCATTCAAATGCAAATACGAGATGCTGTTAACGCAGAGTCTTTGCTCGTGTGTCACCAGAACGACAGAGGAACTGCAGCTCGCCCTGCCCCTTCCACACGAACCTCCTTTAATGAATTACTCTCCAAAGCTGATGCTGCCTGACCAAACTTGCGCTCGCTTGCCAGCTATTAAGTGCCGGCCCCGTTCAGCGGTGACCTGGAACAGCCCCAGCTCCTGCAGCGAAACCGGGCGGCTGCTGCCCCGTGCCGGGAGCTTTGCCACCCACTCCAGAGATGGAGACCAGGGTTTCGGCTTGGGGCTGCCCTGTGCTGGGCTGCAGAGGGCCAGCGAGGGACACAGGTTTTGGCTGCAGCCCAGCTCATCCCAAGGCTGGGGACGTCCCCCGTGGCGGAGGTGATGCAGGTGCACCCGGGAGGGCTGGACCGCTTCAGCCACCCGGGACAGCCAAGGCAGCACAAACCCTGGCCGTAGAGAAGGCTGCAGAGCAGCCAAGCAGGTGCTTAACTTTAATTACTTGCTTACAAACTGCAGGCCGCCGAGGTTTACGAGCCCTCCATAACCGCTTCTGTTGTAAATCCTAATCTCTGACTTTTGCAAAAATAAGAGAAACTGGGAGGGCAAAGGCAGCTCCTCAGCTGCTCCGATGGAAATGAGCAGCATACGGGGATGCAGAGCGGCTGCGGGCAGCCCAGAGCGCCCCGGCACCGACGGGGGCTGCTGCTCGCGGCGCGCTCAGCCCTGCTCACCGCACACCGACACGGACACGCAGGCACGGGACGGGCGGAACGCGCAGACCTCACCTCTTACCTTAGGGGTTTTTTATATATATAATTCAGAGAAGTGCATAGATGGCTAGGCTGGTGTTTACACCAATACTAGACGCTGCATGTTGTAAATTGGAAATTAGGTCACAAAGACATTTCAAGAACTAGTAAAAACTACTCACAGTTCATCCGAGATTACATTTTCAGGATTCAGAACAAGTTACCTCATCACCATAAATGATGCCGTTGTCCAAAACACAATAAGGACAAGTCTTAGAAAGAGACAAGGCTGACATTATTTGCCTTGGTCTCTATTAATAGGGATTCTCCCAAACAGAAGAATCATTTGAGTGAAGATATATTTGGAGGCAAATAATGAATAGATCCTTCTAGCTATTCACAGGACTATACTGTTGGGAATGTAACAGTTACTTAGGTTCTTTTTTCTCAATTGCACCCTCTTGAGTGATCATACATGCGATTAGTTGTTTGCTTTCAGAAAATAAACTGCATCATACAAGCCCTTTTTGTCCAGTTTGCATTTAAGAAACATGCCAAATCATTAGAGAAATGTCTGGGTATCTCAGATATGAAGGGGAAGAATGAAGAAGGATTCTCATCCTCCAGCCCCATCAGCTCCTGCTGCGTACTGAGGCGGCTCAGAGCTAACCAAAGGTTTCCTCTGCGCCTCGGCTGGCAGGAGCCTTCCTGCACGGGAATTTCTGCAGCCAGGCTCTGCTAACAGAGCCAACACTGTGTCTGCAGCCCTGGGACAGAAAACAAACCGTTTTCAAGTCACTCCCAAGCAGGAGGCCTGGGGAGCACCGCTGTCCTGCTGGCTGCAGCTACCTGGGTGCCCGGGGGCAGCGGAGGAGGCAGAGCAGAACCGGGGCCAAAGCCCTCTGCAAAGAGACTGGGTCAGCCAGAACCGCTGGGGAGTGACTGCCCTTGAGAATAAAAATATATTTTGTAGCAGTGAGGCCATAAAACCTTTTTTGTTCCGTACATCAAACAGAGATCTTTTTTTCCCTTTTTCGGCTCTGCATTATTTGAAACTTCCTGAAGTGAATCTGCAGAGCACAGGTTTCAGAAAATGAGGGGTTTAAAACATGTTCTCCCTTTGCTGCTACTCAAGGGATGCTATGCTGGCAACGGGGGGAGTCACACACCCACAGAAGAGGAGTCAAAGGCTCCCTCAGTCCCCGGGGTTATTAACGGCTACCACGTTGGGCTGGTTCGCCGGGAGCCGCGGGCAACGGGCCCGCTGGAAGCAGCGCCGCGTGTGGCTACGTTTTGTGTTTTCTCAAAAGGCAAATTAACCCACGAGGGGCGCCGCGATGCCACGCGGGGAGCGCTCCGGGCACCCGCTCCACCTCACCCACGGACAGCGCGGATACCCCATGGGGAGCGCTCCGAACCCGCGGTGCCAGGAGGGCCCTCGAGCCCTGCTCTGCTGGAGAAGGGCCTTGCCAGGGAACCCGTCGAGACCCATCGGAGCAGCCCCCAGCCAACGGCTCCTGCAAAGTGCCCGTACACAACCCGCTTCGCCTCCACCAGCCTGCGTTTACACGGCGTTTTGCTTTTGCTGATGATATTCCTGTTATCTCAGCCCTATCTTCCCATCCCATAGCCATAGGCTATTGGCCTTGTTGTTTTTCCTCCCTCCCTCCCCCCTTTTTTATTTTTTTTAAAGTTAATTAGAACTGAAAAGGTAGCATAATAAGGGAGAAAATTGGTTTTTGGCAGCCCTACTTACCTTTTTTATACTGGCATTTCAAGAGAATATCCTAATATAAGATGCACCCACAACCTGCACAAAACACCCTGCCTTTGCCCGGCGGTGGCTCTGTGATGCATCCTGCCCACCTTGAGCTACAATTGTGTCGTTTGCTGCTTCTTCAACCTACCCTCGGGCGGAGGGACACGCCAAGCGCTGCGGAGATTTCCTGGGAAAGCACTTGTTCCACAGCGCTGTATCACTAAATACGGAGAGCAACACCTCCACACTCCTCTCATTAATCACCGAACGTTGCTGCAGCCCTAACTCTTAAATTGGCCTTTCCCATTACACAAAAATATTGGAAAATACGCAAAGAAAAGAGTCTAACAGGTACAAAATGGCAGAGCTAATCTGAGGGAGTTTTAATAAGTTATTGCAAAGCTCAATTAAAAAAAAAAGAAAGATTGCCAGAAAATGATCTATGAAGTCCACGATCGCACGTGATTCCCAGTTATCTGGATCATCTTTTTTACAAAAAGCAGAAAAAAACAGCGACAATGAATTTTTGACATGTAAGAAGAAACAGCCATTGAAAAGGGGGTAGAGGCTGACATTACAACATGGGCATATGCTTGGCCACAGTTTATCTATAACACACCCAGAAGTGCCTATAGCCTTTCCACCTGCAACCACTGTCATCAGGGAACGCAAGACATTAATTTAACACAGGACATCATTGCCTAAAGTGTTCAGCACTTATTATGATTAAAAGTATCTGTGTACAATGAGACTGGCTTTTAAATTTGCTCATGAACTACTCGATAAACCACAGTACTGAAAATAAGACAAATAAGATGGTTTGCAAACACTTCCATCTGCCTATTAAGGCTTGATTAGCATTCCCACAGATGCAGTAAAAAAATCCAGTTTTAAAAGCAAACAGGTCGAACAAATTACATATGGAACCTGGCACTGTTAAAGCACGACAAGTACATGCCTACATTAATAAGTAATTACCTGTACAGCAGAGGTGCCTTCACTTCTGGCCACTAGACTTCTGTTAGCAATTTAAATTACATCTGCAAAACGTGGAGGGGTTAAAATTACCTTCTTTGAGGGGATCTCAAAGATGAGTTATTAAATGATTCTCAAAACACATTTTCTTAGAAAAACAGAATTGCATGGATTACAGCTCTTCTGAGATGAACTGCAGATGCATTTGCTGATGTTATTCTCAGTAATGAATTTGCTACCCTCCTATACCTGCGACTTCACACAGCTGCTGCTACGCTGTTAGAGCCCGGAGCGTTCCTCATCACACGGGGACGAGGCAAAGCGGAAAGGCCGGGTTCCAGTCCCCATCACCCACAGATGACACGAGTGCGGTGTCTCCACGCAGCGGCACACGCGAGTCACCCCGTGGGCTGATCCCTA
>NW_010583717.1:40919-53528 GCF_000705375.1 Tinamus guttatus | reverse complement strand
CCCCCGCGCCACAGAGGCGGCCATTAGATCATAGCAATTACGGCATCTCCATGACACAGCGGCGCAGTGGGGCGCGGGGGGCTCATCAAACGCGGCCCCGCGCCGGGCCCCGCCGCTAATGAGGCCCGCTGCACGGCATTGTGCCTCCCATTCACCCACGGCTCCGGCCCCGCTGCCAACAACAGCTCCGCGCCGCAGACAGGCTGCCCCTTTCAGAGCCATTTATGCCTCCGCCACCCTCTGACCCCGGGTTCTGACATCAGCAGCCCCGATTTGTGATCATTTTTATTGGCGCACATTCAGCGCTTGTTTCCTGTGTTTAACTCTGCCTCCCCTTTTTTTAGCCAAACTTATTGGTTCTAATAGGCATCTGCCAAAAGACTATAAAGTAAGCCAGAGCCGGCACAAAGAGGCTTCTGATCTCGCTATAAAAAAGCCCCACAGCTACTATTTATGCCAATAATAACGAGTAATTCATTATCTAGGTGCACGAAATCTGTTAACCGCTGAAACGGTGAACAATTCGGAGCAGATGTCCGACGATTTTATGAGTTTTAATTAAAATGTTCTATTTATTTTTTGTCAATACACCTGGGTTTTTAAATTTGCAAAGAAGTTACATGGGTGCACAACAGTATTTTACAAATCGCGTTTTCAGAGGGGGATTACGAGGGGATGATTTGGGCTAATCAGATGCTGATTTGTGGCGAATTTTTTCCCCATTAAGGTGTTGATGCAAAATGAAAGAGGAATTAGAGCCAAGATTTAAAAAGACAGTGCTTGCTTGGGACAAAGCTGCAATATTTCAGGAGTCAGTGAACTTCAGCTTGTCTGCTTGAAATAGGAAAGGGGAATTTGCATTTTGGAGCAAAGTCATTAATTTTCCAGCTAGCGTTCTCAATGGAAATTAAATATCTTTAGAGAACAGGTTCTCAAAACGCATGTTTTTCATAATGTTTGTTTAAATACTGCTTTCCATATAGCAGAAATAGAGGCATAGTAACAGCCAACATTTATTTTATCATATATGCAAATAATCATTTTCCAAAAAATTGACATTACAAATCACTATGCAAGCACATAATCACAAGTTTGCATGATTTATGTTTTTAAACATTCGTAAAAACATTTAAATATTTGGGAAGCTTATACTGAATAAAATTATTTTATCTCTGCTCTTTCGTTTCAGTAAGAGGAAGCTTTTGGCCTGAAGTTAAAAGCTAACTAATTTTAAAAAGGATGGTTTTACCTCAATTATAATCATAAGCAAATTAACAAAAAAGAAGATCCTGTTCAGCTAATTTCAAACTGTTACAGTCGCAGACGATGATTACAGGAAGTGGTTAAGTAGTAGGAGAATTTTTATTGTAACAGTGAGGGCTTACTACAACCAGCCGTACACAGATAATCTCCCTAATGCCGCCCTTTGAGGGCTAATATGGGAATATAATGGATCGGATCCTGAGCTGTCACAGATCCATGTACCTCTAATGGAATCTGTGGATTTACATTTGTTTCCCAGATAAGATTCTCATCCAGTTTCTCTTTGTAGTCGAGTAAATCATTTTGCTCATTACTTGCTAATCTTAATTTCATCGTCTTTGCCAGTATTAGCTGTATTTACATGGCTTCTTTCTCGACAAAAGCTCAGCTGCTGTGCTTGGCGTAGTAATGCTCCACGCTCGCACTCGCACACTTTGTGATCACGCACCACCTTAAATCATATGCAATTCACACAGTTTTGTACACAAAACAGGGAAAGGCAGGAGCGCTCCCAAATGACTACGCATAGATTTTGAAACAAGCAACAACCCGTTTTACATGCAGATTTTCAGGAGTATCTGTCTTTTAAAAGCAGAATCCCCCCCACAGAAATAAAAAAGCCAAAAAAGGGGAACTTTGGGTTGTACACACACGAGAGCGCTGCCTTGGCCCCAGAGCTGCATGCTGACTTTCACAGCTTTGTGCATCTGACTTATGGAACATTAAATAAATTAATAAATACAATTTTGCATGGTAAGTCAGCTAGACCACTCTCCTCTCCATGTAAAATAGCATCTTTAATATATACCTTAAAAAACAAGAGCTCTACATTTGTGGTTAGTGGACCCTAGGACTGCAAGGGACTTTGAAAGTTAGTAGAACAGAATTCTGCATAGCAGGTGAACTCATATCCAATCCAATTGATTATATATTTAAAGCAGCAACATTTCAAATCTTTACTCTTTCTTCCTAGGCATACAGAAACTTCTTTGTGCACATATGAGCAGGAACATGGATGCAGTCTTCCAGTACACAAATATATATTTTCCCTTCATGCCCAGGTTGCAGAGACACCGTTATACCTTTCTTGGGGAGAGCAAGACTCGAGCACAATTTGGTAGACTGTACTCAGCTCTGAGTGCACGAAAAAGCAGTATTGTAACAGAAATCTAACCGCTCTGTGAGATTCAGCAGTGATTTGGTGGAATCAAGGCACAGCTTAGGGCAGAGGTTGGACATAGCCTGGTGCATCCTCCCGCTCAAAGGGCAGTGTCCTGCCCATCCAGGGGAGCTCTCCGTATTCTGGGGATGGAGGTCCCACAGGCCTCCCCAGTGCCTGGCTCCCTCACCCTTCACGAAGAGTTTTCCCCTTTAATCTCATTGGAGTTTCCCCTGCTGCAGCTCCTCTCTGTAACCTCTCGTCATTCCTCTCACCCCGCAGAGAAGGGTCCTGTCCATCTCCTCTCTAACCACCCATGAGGGAGCAGCTGGAGACCCCCTGAGACAGCAGCTCCATCCTCACTCCTCACTTTGGCCTCTCTGGTCGAAGCCTCTTTGTCCCAGGTCTCCAGCTCCCCGACCACCTTGGCCAGTCTCGCTCCGGTCTGCAGGGTCTGTCCTGTGCTGGGAGCCCTGCAGTGGCCACACACTCCAGATTCCATCAAGCAAGCTCTTCCCTCAGCCTGGAATATTCACCAAGCCACGCTCCCAGCTCCAAGCCTGCTGCCCGATTATGCGTAACCCCTCCATCAGGTAACGTGTTAGTCATGCTTGTGCAGGTCTCCTGAGAACAAGGAAGGGATAGGAGCCGACAGTATAGCTCGCCTTGCAGAACCTGATGTTGGAGTAAACTTGGGAATCTATCCAGGCTGCCTTTTAGATCCCTCTGTGAGATCATGAGATGTTGGCTGCAGAAAAGCTCCTCATACCTAACTCAGCATGCACAGAAAGGCAGAGGCTCCATATGTTACCTTTACCCATGGACAGAGCAACTGAGATTAAGACCCACCAAAGCACAAATATAAGACCTCACTTGCCCCTCTTCCAAACCCGATCCACACCTAAAGCCTAACACTGGGCACAGCACATGGTCACAGTCTGCAAAGAAGTTGTGCACAGCTCTGCTGAAGGATGTTAATGCTCATCACCATTCGGAGCACTCAGACTGGGGAAAGCTTAATTAAAAACATCTGACAAGCCATGATTTCGTTTATTCATAATCGTCAGGATGCCTATACCTGTTATGCCAGATCTTCATACTGTAAATAATTAGCTACAGGAAACCTCAAGAGGTTTCTTCAGAGCACATACTTTGCCACATTTTTACAGCATTTGCAATTTTAATATCAGAAATTGTAGCCTATTTTAAATAGGAAATACTAATAACAGGCTTGCTTGTCTTTGCATTTTTCCCTGCATTAAGAGCAGGATTAATTTTCAAGCATTGCAGCACATTTTTCCAGAGGAGCTACTAATCTGCTAATCTTTCTTTTGTAGAAGTGTTTAAATTGTTATGATCAGCTTCCTCATGGAACTATTAGGCTGAATATTACAGCGGAATAATTAGGAAAACGCCAGGCATAACTCCAAGAGAAAACAACTCAACAGGGGAGTTGGTGTTTCACTTGGGGCATAGGCTGAGGATTCAGGGTTTTTGGCTCTCCATTGGGACCAGGGTGACCATGGTCAAGTCTGCTGAGCTCTTTGGAGCCTGTTTGTAGCAATGAGCTGGGGCCATCCATCCTCAGAGCACGTCACAGCGAACGCCGCAAACCTAAGAAATCTGCTCTGCTCATGGCAAAACAACTGCTCCGAGATGGCAACGTGGTAATGCTGAGGGCCAGGCTGGGAGGTCACTTACTCAAAGCAGCAACGAGTGAAAGAAACTCGCAGGGCAGAGGCTGGAGCTGGTGTTTTCACAAGGCGGGTCGCTCCCTCCCTGCGCTCCCACAAGCTGCCATAGAAGGAGGATCCCTGCACATTCCCTTCGGCTTTGCTCCCTGTGAGGCCCATGGAAGCACTGGGAGCTTCAAAGCCAGCACGTGCCGGGTGTTTAAAGCTGACGTTATGTGAAGAGGGGCTTCACACAGCCCAGGGGGTACACGAGCACGGGAGACTCCCTCACACACAGCACCGAAGTCTGCACAGCAACTGCACCGCACGGCTGGAAACACTCGGTGCCTTCATCGGCTTTGACTGGGCTTGGTGACCTAGCAAAAAGTACAATCATATCTTTACGTCTGTATCTCTCCATCCCCTGACTGGTCTTTTTTAAAATAGGTATTTCCTAGAATACAGGGCACTAGACTTGCTTTTTGTCAGCTTTTTACAATAGAGTTTTCTTGGCTAGAATACTGAAAACAAAATTTCACAATATCTCAGTGGTGTGAAAAAGCACATATTGATAGTCATTCCAAAGAAGCAAGTTTTCTTTTATTGCTGTGGAGAGTGGAATACTTGCAATGCTTGCAATGCCCAATCTCTGTGGGGAACCCCATGAAGCAAGTGATGTTTCCCTGTGCTGCTGGAGCTGCTTTCTGAAGGGTCTCTGTGTGGTCAGGCTTTTACTGTCCCCAAGAAGACACTTCAGAGTCAGCCTGGAACATCTTTTCTTTTTTTTCTTTTTTTTTTCCTTTTTGCTTCACTTTGCCTTGGTCTAATTGCAAGAGCAATTACTGAAATAAATCTCAGGCCTGTTGGGCTTTATTCACATTTGCCTCTAATCTGCTGCTTAAGTTTGGACAAGCCATTGCATTGAACTCTGTGAGCCCTTACGCCTTCAAACTTATATTAAATAACTTTCTTTTGCGAAGCTCACGCTGCACTGCGCATGGATACGTAGTTCTATGTGCAAGATAGATGAGATGTGATGTGTTCCTGCAGGACACGCAGCACCAGCACTTGGAGCAGTTGGAGCAAAACTCAGGTGGCACCTGAACATAAGGCCTTGACTGCATGGACTGTGTGAACCACGTGCAACAGACCCAAGGCAACGCCAACAAACACGTACGTGTCATAACAGACTTCTGCCATTGCTCTCTTCATTCTTTTACTTCTCTCCACGAATCCTTGCAAGTCACATCTTAATCACTAGCATAGCTAAAATGAATTACTGGAAATCATATATAATTTTAAAATTTATGTAAAAAACACACAACACAAAATAGTTCTCATCTGGTCATAAAGACACTGCAAAAATAAAGAAGAAAAACTGATTTAATGACCCCACATCCACACGTGCAACAAATGATTTTGAAAATAACAGCTGTCAGTCCAGTTCCACAGGCACTGCCTGGCCAAGGAGCTTTGGAGAAGGATATTAAATGTTTTCCTCTCTACTTACTTTCCAGTACTGCAGCCTGATGACAATCTACCAAAATTTCTCACTTAAATATTATCAATGTAAAAAGTAGCTTTTCAAATGAAAACTTCTCCCTCAAATTCAAAGAAACTGCATTTTGCCTTAAAGTTGCCTGAAAAACTCAAACTCTGAAGTTTTGAAAAGCAAAAATGTGCAGTGCAATTTGTCCTCCCCCATTCGTTCCCTGAAACACTTTCACAGAAAGGGAATTGCCTTGGAGTTACAAAACACGCAGGGAAAGGTTTAGCTCTGTTTCATTGTAGGGCAGGGAGAGGGGAATCAAAAAAGCTTCATTTTTTCCATCTCCTTTGACACAACTAAGCAGCAGATAGAGCAGTTTTCAAACGGTTTTACAGCAGGCAAATTATAATTCCCTGTAATCAAATCTTTGAAATTGCATATGCAAAATGTGTACCCCTTTTGTACAGCAGCATTTGGCTGATGCTGTAATTTCTAGAAATTGCAGATGGAAAAACAAAAAACACAGCTATTTCCTGCAATCAACCCTGCACGGACATTGAGGTCCCAGTTTTATAACTCTCCACAATCTGTCCTAGGCAGAATTGGTGAAATACCTGGGCAGAGTAGTCAGAAGGGGAATGAAGTTCCCAACACGTACCCAGAGTCACTGTGGCCACACCTGCTCTTGGCAAGTGCCCGCTCCCAAAGGCCACCACACAAAATTTGTGTCATTCGAATTTCTTAGCATGCAACAAAAAACCAAAGGAACAACCAAAACAGCAGCAGAAATCCTGGGCTCCAGTCAATAAATTTCATGCATTCAAGAGGAAAGTTATAATGAAGAAATCTAACTCCACAGAAACTTATGATCATTGCAAAACATTAGTCTCCTTGGTAGGAGCTGAAACTAGTCAGTCCTTGGATGTAAAGTAACTTTACCAAAAGGCGGACAGCCTGGTGCGAGAGGTGCCAAAACGTGCCATTCCTGGCTAAAAGGCAAGAAGAGGAGAACACAGCTGGTCCACAACAGCTCCCCGCGTGGGACGGATGCCGCAAAGTCAGGGCAGGGCCCAAAGGGCAGCGACCAGCACAAGGCTCAGTCCTTCAGCTTTCATTCTCCTACACCAAATGCCCATTAACACATTTTGGTCAGCGATGGCTCAAAGCAGCTGCATTACATTCACATTATATTCACACAGAAATTTAGAAATTTAGGAATTTGGATATGGTCTGTAAATTCAATACTGAATTTAACTTGCCCACCTCTGTTTCCTAAGGTTCTTTGGAATATATAAGAAAAAGCACCTTGCAAAATGAATATCATATAGAAAACAACCAGAAGAGCAATATTTCTTTAAATATGTTATCCGAGTAATCCTGCTTGCAGAATTATTCATTTTCAGGGAACAAACAAATGGTACAGTCTCTCTTCTTCCAACATGATCGTAGATTTTATTAGTTAACATTTTAAACTTTTCTGTTGCGGATAATTCCCTCCCAAATGTGTGGAGTTCAACTATGTTTAGGGTGAGATGTTGAAAAAAACATCACCCAACCAATAACATTTGCTCTTACAGGTTAGTGTAAAACAAGGCACGACTGTTTTAAGTGTTGCTCAGGCTGAAGCAGAACAATCATTTTGCACTAATTCTCCTGTACGTGAAGCTACAAGTCAGGTATGTTGTTTGGAGTAGATTGCTGAGATAGTGCATGCAGATGTGCTGCACTAAAGGATGGTGAAATGCAAAGTTTCGGGAAATGATTGAGCATGGGAACTGGGAGCCTTAGAAGACATTTTAATTGTTTTATTAGGAGGGAGAATTTCTTAAGCACAGAGAAAAGATAAAGTCAGAGATAGGATTTGAAGGCATCAGTAAAGTACAAAGAAAAAGAAGCTAAAGTGGTATGATCTGCCTTCACTACCACCCATTTTAGCTGATCAGATACAGAAACAGGTGACCCAAGAGTCTCTGCTCTGCCAGGCTCTATCCAAGTCACGGGGCTGTGCAGACACACGGCCCTACACTGCTCATATGAGGTGTTCTGGTCCCTACGAGAGTTTCATGCACTTCATTAGATGAGGTCTTGTAACAGGAAAGAAGATCTGAGCACCCAGCTTTGGACTCTGCAGCTGCGTAAAGGAGTTTTCCATTTATAACAGTAACTTCAGTTTGGGCATCCCGGAGTTTGGAAGTGCATTAGACAAAACAGTGTCAGATACGGAGAGCAGGGAATTACCCCACAAGCACCATCTTCAAATATTCAAGGATTTTGTGGCGAAGTCAGCACAACATTTCACAGGAATGGTACTCTGGTGTGTCATTCTGAAAAGCCATTCTATAAACCTAAACAAATTCCTCATCACGACCTACTAGCATGTGTCAAAAAGGTACTTATAAATATGTAGATGATATTTCTTTCTCTATTTTTTTCACAGAGGAGGTATCAATGCTACAACTAATTGGGCTAATTTGCATCAAAGACTGTACATAATTAATTTGTTTGTTAAAAGCTTTCAGCATTTTTTACAGGAAGATCAAGAGGTCATTGATGAAGTTTGAAGAAGTAATTAGAAATAACAGATGTCAATGCACATAATTGCAAAATGATACCAGAAAAAGTATGAGCAGAGTCTAATTTTACAACAATTAGGGTTTTAGCAAATATTCTGCTTAATGGTATTTATAGACAGCTATGAACACTTACTGTTTCCTCATTCCAAAAAGAAAGCTCATATTTACCATTAAACAATAGTCTGTGCTTCTAGTTATGTTTAATATAGTATAATTATGAGAGCAGATCAGTCCACACTCAAACAGGATCAAACCATAGTTTTCAGACACTCGTTCTTGGGAGAGAAAATGTAGAGGTACACGACTTCATATGATCCCTACATGTTGCAATGGAGAAACATAAGCAATGCACACGCTCTAGAAATTGGACCTGGGGCCAGGATATGGCCTGGCCTATCCAAAACCCTGGAGGATAGAGCAGAGTCCCGCGGCCGCTGGGAGAGCCGCAGCTCCCGTCCACCCCGGAACGGGATTGCAGCGCTGCGGCTCCCTTTACCCCCCATCAGCTCACACACTTGCTGATGCTGTTATCAGTGGGCATCAGCGTCCCAGGATGGCATTAGGGAATATTTATAGATCTCTCTGAATTTCTGCAGCATCTATCCATGTTCTAAAACGAGTTTTAAAAGCTAGAAGGCTACACCAAACTTCCCTCAGAGGAATCCCTCCCTACAGAGAACAAATTACAGTTACAGAACATACAAACGGAGTGACCAAGATGCCTATTCAGGAACTGCTGGCATAGAGGATAATTATGGCCTGTGATAAGCTCCTTTGGAATCCTATACATTGGGATTATCCTACATGAAAGGAGAGTTTTCCAGTATGAAACAGGACAGGTGTGTCCCACAGCAGTGGAGGTGCCACTTGCATTGTCTGAGCGACAGTTTCAGCTCAACCCACCTATTACCATTTTGCCTTGTGTCCAGTCTCAACAAGATTAAAGTTCTCTGTTCAATAAGCATCTCCTCCTCTCCACTGCTCAGGCTGTATTAGCATGGCTGGCATTCCACCAAGGTTTAGCAACTATTTCTAAATAGGTTTTACTAAAGGACTTTGCAAGGATCGTATAACTAGACAGAAAGAGGGTAGATAATCAAATTACAGGCTTTCAGCACATACCTGGCCTTCCTTGCATCTAGCCAAGCAAGATTTTACATCAGATGCAGGAAAAAAAAACATGCAAATAAGCTGCTAATGATTATTAGAATACTCTCACTCTTATGAGAGGATTTCTTACGACAGGTACGCAACATCTGCTGAAGTGATCTGTCACCGCATTTTATGACAAATTTGAGGTGACACTTTTCATGTTGAAAGTGTTTCTAGAGGTATTTTAAATTAATTACTCCTTATAGCGCCTCTGAGCTTACAGACTGGTAGGTGCTCAAAGGAGAAGGCAATGGCACTTGCCCATGGTCGCTTACACCAAGGGTGTGCACCAGAAGTGCAAGCCCAGGTCCATTCTGCAGACCAGGCCATCGTGCTCCCCCTGTGCCCCGCGTCACAGCCGGGAATTATGGGTGTCCTGGTGTCCTGAGTGTCCTGTCCATCCGTGCTGTCGTGGGAGGCTGCGCTCTCCTCTATTCACTTCACCCGGACGGGGCACAGCTGGGGCCCCTCACACCCACCAGCAGATGCTCAGCTTGGAGCAGCACCATCCCGGTGAAGATGCCCGTCTGACAGCGTGAACGGGCAACCTGCAGCATCTCTCACCACCCGGATGCACAAGCCGCTCTCGTACTCCTTTCCCCCCTTACATTGCACACCTAATGCAGAACAGCCAGCATCAAAACGAGATGAAAGTCACACTTCCCACTCTCCTCAATGCCTGTAACATATTTTCACCCTTCCCATTGTTCATCCTTGACTGTACACGTTTGTGGGATCCCATTTATGACTGAGGCAGCTGGCACGGCAGCCCCAGCAGTGGTGATGCCAGCTCTGCCTGGGCCGTGCTGCAGGGAGCACTTGTCTTATGCCTAGACCTGCCAGCAGCTGAACATCAGCGTTTCGCTCTACTCTCCTAGCATAGCAATGGTTGGATTCCTTTCATCTCTCATGGTAATTTTCATGGACCCCTGCCAGCTTCTTTATGTACTACAGAGTTCCCCACTTCATTCAAAGGGAAGAATTGTATTATTCTCTTTGCTATTTCTTCATATATAATTCCCCAAAATTTGCTCTTTAAAGAACTGGTTTCCTTGAACGTGGGGCTGGGAGCTGCGAGTTCTCATAGCCCTGATCTGTGGATACCATAAGGGTATCAATAATCCCAACTTCTAATAAAGACAGACTTGGTCAAGAGCGCAAATTGGGGCTGTTGTTAACACTTGGTGCTTTACAGACTCAGAGCACAGGTGGGAATTAATTCCCGCACGGTAACGGTGACACTGGCTCAGCCTGAGCCCGGCCAGGACGTACCCACCACGCCGGCTCCGATGGAAAATGAACCGCCTGGCAGCTGATGCCATGAAGAGCTGGATAGAGGTGGATTTCAGCAACAGAGGACGCCACCGGCCTCACACCAGGGTCACTGCTAGCACCAAGACCCTACGTGGAGCTACGTCGGGGTCAGGCAGCCGAGACGGGGCCCTGCAGAGCCTGAGGCGCGAGGCACCAACTCAACACGGGCTCTGCGCTCTGGGGAGAAGGCGGCTTTCCCCAGCACGTTCCTCCCTGCGTTTCCCTCTGCACAAAACCACAGCAGCTGCGTTCAGGTGCCCCACACCTACCCGTGCCTTCTGGTCAGTTCTGCACTGAAAGCGCTAGCAGAAAGCTGGGGTTTGCACCTCGGTATTTTCCGAGAGCTCCAGCCACGGCCTAGGCCCTGCGGTGTGAGCTCCCACCGCAGACACCCGGCTCCCTCCCAGAGCTTTCATATTGCTCCAAACTTAACTACACCTCAGCGGCCTGTTGAATTTTCAAATCCTACACACGCTCTGCTATTCAAATACATTTCCCAGAGCACTTTTCATACATAACTTGCCTCCTGGCAACTGCAGTTTACGACAAGAGCCTGTGTGCAAGCAGAACAGAAGCAGAAACGGGAGGGCAGACAGCACCGTGCAGCGGGTGTCAGTGAGGAGGCCGAACCGGAGCCCCGGGGCCGTCCCCGCTCCTGCGGACGCAACGCGAGGAACCATTTCACACTAGGAATATGGAAACCACTTAAGAGAAATAGGATTCAGGCCCAGAGTTTTCATTTCTTGCTTTCAATTCCTGCTTTTTTATTATAATTTATAATAGTGAAATGTTTCAATCTTGAGGCATTTCCCTTAATAGGATCCAATTAATGAGTTTTAAAATTACACACAAATTAAAGACTTTTCTGTTTTACATCTGCTTTTTTTTTTCCCTCTTCCTTCTCCTCCTTGCTTGCAACCTCTCACAACTGCTTTGCAGACTATTTCTATTAAAAATGGGAAATGGCACAGTTCATCTAATTAGCCAAATCTCTATTGTATGTAACTTGCATGGCCCAATGGTTGAATTTCACACACCATTTGGGAACTATGGCAGTGTCATTGCTGATTTTCTTCAATAGCTCAGGAGCAATATTCAGTTGTAATAGAGAATATTACTATTTTTGTTTACAGATTTTTTCCAGTGCCTTATCACCCTTTGTTGAATTCTGCTTAACTGTAACATTGTCTATACATTTTATAGAGGAGTTGATATGTAGAAAAAAATAGAAGGATAATTTCTTTTATGGAGTTTGAAGCCCAAATAGACAT
Source organism: Tinamus guttatus (assembly GCF_000705375.1). The sequence goes on along the minus strand of NW_010583717.1, from coordinate 41,634 downwards.
CACATTTGAAAAGAAAAAAAATCAAATGTTTCTTTCTGCCATAGACAGAAACAACTGGGAATTGCTACACCACAGTGAATCGACAGCCTGACTTCAATGGCACTTGGTACAAGGTGGCTTGTCTGGCTTAAGGACACTCTTTGCCTGACTCTGATTTATTATTTTATTATTATTATTTTATTGTTATTATTTATTTGGAAAAGTTATTGGTCCTTCAAACCTGGTAGACTTGAGATTTCCTTTCATACTGCCTATTGGCTCCCAAAGAGTGACAAAAGGTAGCTCAATGCCCTCATTTTCTGCATATAATTTTTTATTTTCAGAAAACACCATAAAATTGCATATCAAGCTGAAATGGCGTACCTAAACATTATTCTAGTGGATAGTTGTTTGAAATAAGGTTAATTCAAAATAATTTTCATCATGACCATTCATTTATGATTCCTGCTATTACCACTACTCGCTCATTTTTCATACAAAGTAAGGAATAATTTATCCAGAAATTTGACACCATTTATTACAGCTGGAATACCCAAAGACTGTACACTTCTGTGATGTTGCCGTTGAGATCTGCACTTCTCCAGTCCCAAGCAAATTTAAATGGATAGAAACCTTTTCCCAATGTCAATACATTTTGGATCAGAATCTATTTGAGTTCACACTTCGACACACTCGCTCCTTGCTTTTCTACTTTGAACAAATTACCTTAAGACTT
>NW_010583717.1:30548-40871 GCF_000705375.1 Tinamus guttatus | reverse complement strand
CCCTAGAAACGAGTGGTCCTGTCTATGGTCCATCAAGAGCCCAGACCAAACTCCTGAGCTTTCTGCACAAATATCTTTCATCTGAACAACCACACAGCTGCCCCCACAGAGCCACTGCAAGTCGAGCTGGAAAAATCTGAGTTTTCTTTCTAGCTGCCCAGAGCAAAGGAACTTTCCCCTCTCTTTCAAATATGTCTAGGATCATCACGGTAATACACTAAATTCAGCTGTCTAGACCTCTCTCTGCCTAAAAGGCATGAAGGACATGGAGGAACTGTGGGCTCTATCACATGCAAAATTTCTTTTGCAGTACATCAGGCTCAGACATGATCTCTTGTGACATGACATCAAGAAACAGTTTTGTTTCTTTCTTTACCCCGAGCTAAATGAACGGTTTACGTTCTGCTTGTGGTTAATGCCAATGTTCATAATCAGGCTGCTTTTTAAGCATCGCCCGCATCCCGCGCGGCTGTCCCCGCCGCAGCACGTAGCCCGTGGCTTGCAGAGGTGCTCACCTCGTACCTGCTCGCATCCTTTTCCCCACGTTAATTTGGTGTTAGCCCCTGCCTCCCCTCTCGCCTGTCGCTGGGGATTTTGGCAGCGCATCCCACGTTTCCCAGGCTGGAAGAGCAGCCCATGGGTGGCAAATCCCACCCTGCACAACAGCCACCTCGGCCAGGCCCATCACCGCTGCCTCCACGCTGCCGTTCCCAGCGTGGAAAGGACAGAGAGCAGCAGGGAGTGCTGGAATTCCGGCACTTCCATCGCTCCGGTGAGGTCGGAGAGCAGCAGGGAGTGCTGGAATTCCAGTGCCTTCACGCTCCGGCGAGGTCTTTTCCCTGCCACGCTGGGGTTTTTCACACTCCCTGTTTGCGCTGTGGGAGAGGCTGCACCGATCCCAACACAGTGGGAAACGGCCACTGCAAACGCTTCCCTGCAAACGCTTCCCCACAAACGCTTCCCAGCGCCGCAGCTCCGTGCGAGGGGAATCCTCGCACAGGCTTTTGCAAAGATAACCTTGCACGTAGGTGTTCGTGCAAAAGTGCACGGGCAGCAGTTTTCTGTGGAGGACTTATCAGAATGCAAATGAAAAGCTGGTGAGATTTTTTTTTTTTTTAAATAAAGCATTGCTTGCCTAAATAGATTCATTAGCACTTGAAAATGCCACTCAAAACACAGCAAATTTGGCAGCCAAATAGAGCACTGCAGTCAGTAGTTCTACTTGTGTGATGAAACACAACCTAGACATGAGTAAAACCTGGAGAGTCATCGGGGAGAACCCAGATCGCGACGCCGGCTTGAGGTCGTTGTTTGGAAAGTGGAAAGAAAGAGTGCGCTGAAGGGCAAAGTCCTCTCTGATGTGAATGAAGAGCTTTGAAAAGAGAATTTAAAACGAACGGTTGTTTTATGTAGATCGGTCTTTAGCTCTCATGAGGAGATAGGAGTAAGCTCTCTACATCCCAAACTGCACGTGGCTCATCAAGGATGCCCCCATCCCATTGCAAAAGAACACGGAAAACACAAGGAGAAAAAAAAAAAAAAAGCATCAAATCTCCCTAGCTAGAAACAGAAAGTGTTAGTCCATATTAATAAAGTTATTCTAGCTCCTCAAAGCTATCGACTTGTTTTTCTTTTCACTCTTATTCCAGATAATGGATCAGGAAGGAACTCAGTTGCCTACAATATGAAGTAGAGTTCCCCTTCCCTGTTCTCTTTGTGCATACACTGCAAATCAACAGCACATATGCGGATGCTTCATAAATACTTCCTGGCCCATACACCACTGGACATGTATTATATCTTTTCCCCATCTTCTTAGTTTTGAACCCCATATTTTTTCTCACGAGCTAAGAAGATTTAATACAATATAGTCATACAGACAGAAATTCATACCAAGAGCCATGTGTTTGTATTAATCAAAAACATGTGGCAACATGCTATTACTGTAGATAAACAGTATGGTTAATTGAGAGAAATGTTCTGCTCAGCATTTTGCATGTTCTGGTGTGTCTGTTGAATTGGCTGGCATTTAGTGAGAAAAAAATTAAACAACAAAAAAACCTCCATGTTTCTTATAATGCCCCACTGGAAAGCTACAAATTTTAAAAATGAATTTCCTAATACCTACCATGAGCAATAAATATAATACGTGAAGTTATTTGCTCTTGACAGACACCAGAATTTCTTCCATATGCCAAATTCTTTAAGCTAGATTACTTTGAAATTGAAACTGATGGAGGACATCTGATCTAAAAGATTCTTTTCTTTAAGTTTAATATGTCATATCACATGATCTTGTCAGGTGGGATTATGTCAATGATATTCATGCTGTAATGCGAATCAGCCACGTACAAGTTGCCTATACAACAAGGACAGAAAAAGAAGAAAGATTTTTTGCAGCATCTTTTCTGCCACTCTCCTTTTCTTTGTTTCGCTTTAAAGAACAGAATTCAGCTACAAGCAGCAACTAAATCCCAGCAAAGCATCTACCCAGCCCAAATTCCTGATTCTGTGTTTTGTGTGGGTGGATCAGAGCACCAACAACAGGAAAGCTATTAGATGAAAATGAAAGGGAGCCTTCCTACCATTTTCTTTGGGCTCAGCTGTTGCCATAGAACTTTTTCTGCTCCAAATTTGGTTTTATGGGAATCTCCTTTCTCTGCCTAACATTCCCTCTCAGTTATATCACCAAAAGACAGCGAGAGCTTCCAGTAACATCTTTCACCTGGAACCCAGGAAAACACAAGAAGCTGAAACCTTTGGAGACTTTTGACATCCTCTGGAAGACACTAGTGACACCCAGACACGGCCACCCCTTGCAGATTTGGGGTACTGTTGGTTAAGAGGAGCAAATCTTGCTCTTTGGAAAGAGATGAAAAAGGCAAAGTAAGAGATTAATGTACTACTAGAAAATTAACTGGCCTGTTGTGCAGACATTTCTCTCTCTCCTTCAGGAAAGGAGAGGTAGCTCCTGATGCTGCCCTCTCCGGGGGTGGTAACCAGGAAACACTGCTGGGCCAAGAGCGTGTTCTAGCAGAGCTGCAAACAGGCCTTTTTAAGGTGTTTTTTCCTATTCCCCTTCCATGGCAGCAAGACCTCCCTTGTTCGGAGCAGCCGTCATCTCAGTCCATAGCCCCTTTCCCAAGACTCGTCCCTTGTGTCACTGACCTGCAGCAACCAGGCAGATGATTTGCCAGACAAAATGAGGACACCCACACGGCTCCAAGGTCCAGCCTGGTCACACAGGGCTGTATGGAAGGACCAAGCTCCCCAGGTACAAAGTATACAAAAATCAAGTGCGCGTCTTGTTTGTTGTTAGCATAATTTATCCTTAACTCTGAAGCTTATTTAAAATACATAAAGCAGCCTTGCCAGTTCTCATTCAACCCCATGCAGAAAGCTGGGATGTGGTGAAAGCTGCTGTGCCCCTGTGCCATGAAGGATCACGGGTGGCTTTTCCCATTCCTCTCTGTCGGAACCATTGCTTCTGTGGGAATGAAGCTGTGCACTGAAAACAGAGCAGGGGAAAGCAGGTTGCTTTGAAGTTTTGCAGCGAGTTTCGTGCATGTGAATGGAGGCTGCTAGAAAGCTGATCCGAGGGCCCGTCAGAGGCAAAGCTGCAACATTTCTGCATGCAGCCCGAGGCCAGAAGCAGGAGCCCAGGCTAAGTCCAACATATTTGCACTTTCCATTAAATATCAGCTTCTTAAATTCATACTATCGGAAGAAAAGTGCTCCTCGTTTCTTAGTGACATTGGTTTACTTTAGATTTCAGTGGATGTAGAGGAAGGACTATGTCCTGAGGAAGCCAGGAAACTTTCAGCCTTGTGAGAAAATGTCCCCATCTGGGAAAAGGAGTTACATACAGGTAACTAATACAGCCTCAAGAGGAGACCAAAAGGGAGACAGATATTGCTGCACCATGATTTATTTGGCTTTTTACCATTGCAGAAGCAGCACTCTAATAAATATGGGTCTGCTATTATCTATTCATTTGTGCCTTTATGGAGATGTTCACCTGATCTCCAGATCCTTTAAAGTGCTATGTGAAATAAATCTAGTGCACTTCATAACATAAAATATGTATCACAACTAGAAAAGATACCAAATCTATTCTCTATTCTATTTCTTTAAGGATCATTTTACAGCTGCACAACCATAAAAAAATTGCAACAAACTTCTCTGTAGACTTGAGAAAACAAAGTGCCACTGAGCACAAATAACATATTCCAACTGACAGAGAAAGATGTGTTACATTAGTTTATATTTCTGGAGATGATCTAAGCCTGTAGTTATCTGTTACATCAAATGTCTCAGTTTTCCTTCTGTAATCTAATATCCACCTTCAAGCTTGGCCTACATTTAAAATTTATACAAGTTTTTTCAGATGCTGCCATTTTGCCTCAGGCTTTTTGGGTGTTAAGCTCCAGTAATAATCTACACTGTTTCTTTAAGAAAGTTCATCCATTCACTTTAATTACATTTTCAGCCCTGGTTATTGTCCCTGTGCCTGCAAAGAATGTTTCCAGCCATAAAAAACCATTATCTGCCACAATTATGGATAACCAGAGCGTGGCCAGAGGGCAGAAATGCCATGGTGAAAGATTGTACCGCAATTCAGCGCAGAATTTATAACTTTCCTCAGGGCTAACTGTCAGCCTGATCACAATGCCTGACAAAAAGATCCAGTAAAGCAAATGCAGATGCTTCTTCTTGCCTGCATGGTTGCTCTTTTTATTTTTTTTAAGGTGCAATTTGTTACAAGATATTAACTTGCAGCCACCAAAGACGCACCGCTACAGAAAAGACACTAATGCCATTTGCTGGAACACAGGTTCAGACCATGCAAATCCAGCACCGTGCCTTTCAAACACACTGCTCCCTGTGCAAGCAGAACATTTCCAAGGTATAGGGAAATTCTGCCGTTCACGGCTCGGAGGGCAGAGGCTGCAGGCTCAGCCTCTGCTGTGTCACATTCTCTTTGGCTGTTACTGATCCCAGATGGAGACAGAGACAATTTTCCGTAGCTACCCATGTTACTGTTCTTGCAACATTCGATCTTTCCATCCCTAATTCTTGTGGCTAGTCACACGCAGGAGAATGCTGCCCTAGAAGAAGGAGGAACTTCTGTACAGTATTCTGTTATCTACTTATTTTTCTCCTTCCCTGCTCCTGATAGAAGGAAGCCTCCTCACGCGCAGGATTTTAACAGAAGGCGGCAAGAAGATCATGAGGCCTATCGAGTTATTCATTAGAACAATATTATAAATTCTCCTGCAGTTTTTCCAGAGAGAAGTCTCCAAGCGCAATGCAGACGTGACTCGGAACGATCCCTCCTTGTTGCTGTGAGGACCACGCGGCGGCGGCGCGCGCGGGCCGGGCCTGGCAGCAGGCTCGGTGCTGCTCTCCGCGGCGATGCCGATGCCGGGGAGGACGGGATCGGGACCCTCCCGTGCCCTGGGCCGCAGTCCTGCGTTAGCCCGTGCCGGCCGCGTTCCCATGGAATTCCCAAGGGAGCCGGGTGGGAAGGCCGCAGCGCCCGGAGCCGCGGGGCCTGGCGGGAGCACACGGCCTCCCCCGGCCCTGCTGCTCTGAGGGAAATGCAGAGCGAAGGTCTGGAAGGGTATTTGATTGCTATCTAGCCTCGCAATGGGATTCCCACAAATATTCCAATTCCAATGGGACACCAATCCCAGCAGGCGCTATTCCCACCATTAGCCACTCAGCTGCCTGTGCAAGTTCGGCCCTGCGTGGCTACAGATCACACAGGGAGAGCTCACATCTGTTTCACAATATATCAGCCTAGTTTCTCCTCTATTCAATTTTAATTACAGGAAAAGATAAAGGTCCCCGATTTCTGCTCAGAAAACTGCAATCCAGAGGTGTTTTTTGCCTATTTCTAGCTATTGAAATGAGAAAGGTCAAAACTCCAAAGCATTTTGCTCTAGCCAAGCTGTCCAGGTCTCCGCTCCGGCCGCGCTGCAGCTGAACAGGCTGCACAGGGAATATTTCCCCAGCCTTTGGGACGGCAGAGCCTTCGCGGCTCCCACCCGGGCAGGAGCAGGTCACAGGATTTGGCACCTCTCATTCAGCTTCTGTCCTGAACCTCGTTCAGGGCAGAACTCCACCTCTTGGCGTATCTTCAATAAAACATCATTCTACCTGAACCTCAGAAAAGATAAACTATTAAGGTAATAAGAGGATAATTTAACCTCTTTAATCAGATAATCCTCCAGCACATTGGACATTTATTTGCACAGCATATTCTGCAGTAATGAGTTTGCAGCTCAGATTTAAACAATTCCCCACCCTCAGAAAAGAGCTGAAGGAAGTGGTTGAGACATTCCATATCTCAGGTGCCATTATGTGAATGTGAAAACAAATGAGTTTAATTGGGGAGAAATTCATCCCAGACAGAGGGCTTGCCCAAGGCCCTTGTCTGAGAAACCCCACTTAACTCCTCTCTAGCACAGAAGACCTACAGAGGCACTAGATACCAATTAAGCCCTACTTATCTTTTTAATGAAGGGCTGAAGTTGAAAATGAATTATTGTTTTGATGTGTAAATGATGCTGGTTTGGTAAGGTAGTGAAAGTATTCTATCTGGGGGGGACAAGCAAAAATAAAGTGATAAAGTGTCTGCCTGAACGAAAACTCTGCTCACCTTTCTATGGCTCTCCAACCATAAGAGAAATTATCCATAGCATTCGGATGAGAACTGCAAATTCAGCAACCCTGAATTACCCTGTGTCTTTGTGCCAGTTTCAGCCAAGCATTCATTACAGAGACCAAAATAAAAAGAAATACTCCGTGAAAACTCAAACTTCTCATTTCAGCCTTTCCTACAGTAATTTACTTTTCTGAGTTGTTGTTCATTCCGGTATTTCCCTTAATTTCATATATTGAAGTGTTAAATGTTCAGCTTGGATCCCACTAACAAAACCTAAGGTCATCAGATTTTCCAGAATCTCTGGCATCAATGAATGGGTGAATGCTGGAAGGGCAGAAGCACGAAAATACAACGTACAAGACTGCATTAAGCTTCTCTATGTGTGTGTATGTGTGTGTGGGTATATACATATATATATACATATAAGGTTTTTTTTGAAAAAAAAAAGTAAAGCAAGCCTATAATAAGGACACTTAAATATTATATAAAAAATGTTCTCAACCTGCTGGAAGAGATAGAAACCCATCTATCTAAACAAAAATGCGTCCGAATCTGCTGGTTTCCCAAGAGGCATGGTTAAGCTCGGAGTCACGTACATTAATCTGTACCAACAGGACTATGGATTTTTGCAAAATCTCTGGAACCCCAAAGGAAATGCACAGTGATCCACTTCACCAGCATCCTACATCGGTTTGCAGGTCGGGGGCGCTAATTAGATACATTAAATTCCTGTGTATAGTTTTAAAAACTGAAACTACCGTATTGCTGCTAACTTAAATCACCGTCACTTCAGTTCTACTTTCATTACACACAGAGCATTCCTTTTACATGACTGTAAAATCAAATCCCTTGACCCAGATGGTAATTAGAGAGTAGCTGGGGAGTAGGTGCCACCTTCCCTTTGCAGGGTCACACAACTCATTAGCCAATTGTATTATTAGGACATTTTCAGTTTTAATAAATGAAGGTGGTGCTCATCTCGTGGCTGAGGATGGATATTCTTATGGAAATAAATATTTGATCTGTATCTTCATAGTCTCTCTAAAAAAAAAAATTATCACTTTCAAATAGCAATTCCTAGCAAAATGCACCATTATGTCACTTCTGCCCGTTCCCATAACGCTGGGACGCCCGGTTGTGTTTGCATCCCACCGGGATTCATATTCTTATGGAAATAAATATTTGATCCGTATCTTCATAGTCTCTCTAAAAAAAAAAATTTATCACTTCCAAGTAGCAATTCCTAGCAAAATGCACCATGATGTCACTTCTGCCCATTCCCATAACGCTGGGACGCCCGGTTGCGTTTGCATCCCACCGGGATTCGGCCCCAGAGCAGCCCTGGCTGCTGCAGGGCCCCGGCGCAGACCTGCAGAAAGCTGCAGCCCAGAGCGTCAGTGCTCCAGTCACCTGCTCTACTGCAAATGCTCTCATTGCCACAGAATCAACACCAGCTTTTGGACTGCACTTAGAGTTGATTCCACCAGCACATCCACTGACCAGGAGCCTAACAGATTCTTTGCTTGGAGGTTAAAAAATATCCATTTAATAGGAATGAACAGTTACAACAGCTTCATTATGTTAGCTTTTCCGCATGTAATATCTTACTCCTTAAAATATGAGAACAATTTATTTTAACATAAATCAAATATGAAGAGTGGCTACCTAACTCCTCCGCATCAGTCTCATTTAGAAGTGAGAGAGGTTATGGTTAGAAATTACTCAGGTGCTTCTGAAAATTCCTGCTTGGTAGCCAAGCATTTAAAATGCGAACACCTGAAGTAATTTTCCATTCAGTTCACAGTTCACTTTAAGAAATCAAGCTTAAAAAATGGACTTTGGAATTAAAACATACCTCTGTATCTGCATTTTCTTGTAGCTGGATTTCCTGCTGTATCACAGTGCTGCAATGCCTCATTCATAATATATCTAAAATATTAACAAATTACACCGGATGCTATCTTGAGCAGGGGTAAAAACTTAGGGTTTTAGCAAATCTAGCAACCTGTGTCTGTACTTTAATAAATGCTAGTCCCGTTTGATACCAAATATGGTCTTTGGTAATTAAAACGCTTTTAAAACTTGTCTACTTGTGACAGATCTAGCAAAATAATTTTCTTTGAAAGTATTCAACGGCCAAAGCGAGTCCTCCTGACCCTATCCTGCAGAGATTAAGACAAATGACAAAATAAACTCCATAGCTGTTTAGGACGTGTCCTAACGCTCTAGCTAAAACATCATTTGTTAATTTAAAAGTATAGTGTTTGGAGTGCATATTTCATAGTTAGCCCTTCCAGGGTGCAATAATGTAGGTTTTACACTTTAATTACAGCAAACATATGAATCTACTTAGAAACCGAAATAGAAGATTAATTTGCCATTATTTTTATTACCATTAAATTGTGTTATGCCAGTGTCCAAAACTCCCCGTCAGAATAGTGACTTTATAACATTTACTTTTAAATAATGCATATGTCAGTTGATTTCAAGTTATGGCAATTGCTGCTCACAAGACAAGGAAATGAAACAGGAGGGCAGGTCTTCACGGCGCAGCGCTCCCAGCTGCGTGGATCCACAGGGACGAGCCGGGTTACAAAGATCCAACTATCGTCACCATGGAGCCAGCTTTGTGACATGCACTTACCAGAAACTTATTTCTTGGTAATTTTATCGACTGATTACATTTGCCATTGATACTCAGTGAAATCTTATTAATTGTCTCAACTTTGCTGCCTGGTTCCCCTTCCTGCTGGGACACAAGTCCCTGCCCTACTGAAAGGCTCTGGCACTGGAACTCAGGTGCTACCGTCTCTTGTGAAAATGAAAAGACTTTGTGCATTTCAAAACCCCTTTCCCAGCTTTGAAAGTCCATCAATATCAGTCGTGAGCACCATAAGAATTGAACTGCGAAGCCTCCCCGGCCCTTCTCGCTGCCCCTCAGCCCGGGCGCATTGGCCGCCGCGTCGCTTTGGGGACATTGGCTTTTGCAAAACCCGTCCGGCAGCAGCTGGAGCGGAGGCTGCGCACACCCAGTTGTTGCAGACGGCAAGGAAACCCTCCTGTGTCCCAAATAAACTAATGAATTCTCCTCCTCCTGCTGCTCCCAGCACACTCCGCGTTGGAGCCGCAGCCGTAATCACGCTGCTGCTGCCTCTGAGTCACCACCAGACCGAGCGCAGCACACACGGGTTTGCAGAGTCAGCAAAGGCAGCGTGATGCATTCACTTAAGTAAAACCAGTTTAAAAATAACCCGTTCTTCTCCAGCCCCACCGCAAACCCCCGTGCACGGTGCAGCTCCCAGCGCACATGCAGCTCCTTGTAAGAGAAGCGCCTTCCTTGCCCAAAAAGCCTGCGCCCCTTGGGTTCAAACCTTGCTAGTCAAGCCCTTGCGCAGGCAGAGGAACCAAGCTGAGGTTTTCGGAGCAGCCTGGAGGAGCCGAGCATTCAAAACCCATTAAAATCCAATGGGAGTGGAGCGCTCGCTCTCCAGGTGCCTTGGAAAATCCCAGTGTTGGTCTTGGCTTGGACCAAGGAGGTGAAGACAGGCGCTTTCACCTGGCTGCTGGGCCTTGGAGGGACAAAGAGGGGCTGGAGACGCCAAGCTGGGCAGTGCAAAGACCCTTCTGGTCACTTCTACAGCCACCGAAGCCTT